>JAOYMZ010018242.1:0-52097 GCA_025802335.1 Pinguicula primuliflora
TTGGATGTGTTATATGGATTTTCAATCAATTCTACACACAAAATACACCCATATGGGCGAAGGAGATAAATCTTGGCAATTAGGAGCAAAGGCCAACAATCACCCAAAACTTTCCATGACCTTGCAACGGTCATAACGTTCCAACCACTGAAAAGTTCGAGCTGGAATTTCACAGGGACGTGCATCAATGAGTCATCTACAACCCTTCTTCACACTCAACATGCATTCGAGGCCGTCCCGACCGAGTCTAGATAGCATTTTCCATATTGGATAAAACTGGACGCAATGACTATGTTGCCCCTTCCAACTCGTGTATCTACCAAACCACTGAAGGGATGAAGCTGGAATTTCACAGGAACGTGCATCAATGAGTCCTATACAACTCTTCTTCACACTCAACATACATTTGAGGCCGCCCCGACCGAGTCTAGATCGGATTTTCCATATTGGGTTTAATGAGACTGCAACGTCCAAAATGCCCATTGTTTCCCTTGTATCTCTCAAATGGCTTGGTGGATTGTCCTGTAATTTCACAGAACGCTAGCCCTAGAAGTTATCTACACTTTTAATTCACAAAGGTTAATCGGAGGTGCCGAATAGGGAGATTGCAAGAGAAAACCAGAAGCTGGTCCTTGCTTCTAGCAGGCTGACGTCTTGCTGATTCTGGCCATGGATTTGAGCTTTTGCTGCACTTTATTGCTTGTATCAGCCCATGCTTCAAGCATGAGCTAAACTCTTGTTTCTAAGGCTCTGGATGACCCTCTTACTTTAGTTCTTTGTCCTGTTTTGTGAAGCACATTTCATTGCTACACTTTTGCTATGATGAATGATGAAGTCCTTTGTTTTAGCTTCTTTGTTTTGGCCAGAACTTGGGAGTTATGCTAAGCCATTGCATAGACACAAAAGGGCATGCATTTGGTAGTTAAGTTCAGCATTCACTTGAGGTTTTCTAGGACGAAAGTACCTAGAGGGCTCAAGCCACACTTAAAGGGGTAGAACATTCATGTTTCATGTTCACCTAAGGTCTAGGTGTGGGACGACAGTACCCCTCCAACAACCTTAGGAAGAAGGGGCTCTACCCGTAACAGGGATTGCTTTTACATAATCCTGTGGTCATAGACGTGTAGGTTATGAGATATATTCACGAAACTAAATGATTAGCTAGGTAAGAGGCAACACTCCTTGCCTTAAAAGTTATCTCCCATTCTGTTTTCTGTCGGAATATCCTCCAGTGTTCTATTTCTGTCATCTTTAGCTCTTAAATCTCATACTCTAGTTGTTCTTTACATCACATGATAGTTTAGATTTGATTATGAGCAGTTTAGAAGTTAGTTAATATAGTACTCAACAACATATTTTATTCTTGCCAATTAGTGTTCGTCTTGTAGCTATTACTGGATTTCTCCTTTGCTCTCTGTGGATTTGACCCGTGCACACCACGGTTTAACTTGCATTTGACCTGTGTACACTTGCACAGTTCTGTTCCATCAATAGGCTATGGGATAAGAATGTGCCTAGAATGAAAGTGATTATAAGTAACGATGTGATCTTCAATGAAACTGATTTTCCATATTTGAGTGCAAATTTGAAATTGCCTGTTTTTGATTTTTCAATTGAAAATACTAGGAGAATATCATTAGATAAGGAAAGTGCTCCTACTGTCCCTATTGAGGTGGAGCATCAACCCACTCCTCAAATTGAGGTGGAGGTTGGTGGAAATGGTTCCAACTCAGAACTTATTTCACCCCAAACTATTTGTGATATTATAGTCCCAAATATTATACCTGAAAATGTTGTAGAAAATGTGTTCCAAACTGGAAGTGTAAACCTACCGAATGTTCAAACCCTAGAGAATTATGAGTTAACTAGAGATAGAGAGAAAAGAGTTAAGAAACCTAATTCAAAATATGCGAATTATGCTGAAATAATTGACTTTACTTTTATGGTTGGGCAACAGATTATGCATTATGAACCTGAAAACTATCTTGATGCAGTTAGGTGTGAGGATTCTAGAAAATGAAAATTAGCTATGGATGATGAAATAAATTCTTTAAACACAAATAATACTTGAGTGTTGTTCCTAAACCTAAGAATAGAAAGATAATAGGTTGTAAATGGATTTATAAAGTTAAAGAAGAAAGTTTAGAATCGGTTAAGTATAAAGTAAGATTTGTGGCTAAAGGTTATAGTCAACTGGAGGGTATTGACTTTAATGTGATTTTTTCACCTGTAATTAAGTTCAAAACTATTCGGATTTTGCTATCTCTTGTTGTTTGGTATGACTTAGAATGTGATCAACTTGATGTTAAAACTAATTTTTTGTATGGTGATTTAGACGAGGACCTTTTAATGGAACAACCTCTAGGATATATAGATGAAAACAATACTGATTTTGTGTGTTTACTTAAAAAAATCTCTATATGGTCTAAAACAAACACCTAGACAATGATATAAGAGATTTGACTCGTTTGTTACTGGTTTGGGATTTGTATAAAGTCAGTATGATTCATGTTTTTTTTTTGCTTAAAGGCGACATTTCTGTCTACTTATTATTATATGTTGATGACATGCTCTTAATTAGTAAATCTAGAGTTGAGATTGATAACTTGAAGTTGAAATTAAAGTCTGAATTTGAAATGAAGGATTTAGGTGAAGCAAGAAAAATTCTAAGAATGGAAATATATAGGGACATAAAAAATAGAATTCTTAAGTTGCATCAAACAAGTTATGTTAAGAAAATATTAAAGAAATTTGGTTTTAAGGATGTGAAAGCTGTTTCTACACCATTAGCCTTGTATTTTAAGCTGAGTAAGTCTCAGTGTCCTAGTACTCCTTCTGAAACATTTGAGATGGAAAATATCCCTTATTCAAATGTCTTAGGTTCTTTGATGTTTGCTATGGTTAGCACTAGACCTGATTTATCTTATGCAGTCTCTTTCATTAGTAGATTTATGTCTAATCCTGGGTTAGAACATTGGGTAGCCTTAATATGGGTTTTGAGGTATTTAAAAGGAGCTTGTGATTTGGGTTTTGTGTTTAAGCAGAATTTTGAGAACTTAAATCTGTGTGGCTATGTGGATTCAGACTTTGCTGGTACTTTTGACTCTCGAAAATCAACTACTTGTTATCAATTTTTGCTAGGAGAAAATTGTATAAGTTCGAAATCTCAATTATAACACATAGTTGTTTTATCTACTACTGAATCTGAATATATTGCTTTAACTGACTGTTTTAAAGAATGCATTTGGTTAAATGGTTTGTTAAGTGAATGTGGAATTTTAAATGAAGTAGCAACTGTTTATTGTGATAGTCAATCTGTTATCCATTTATGTAAAAATCCTATTTTTCATGAAAGAACTAAGCATATAGATATAAAGTTGCATTTCATTAGGGATATAATTGCTGAAAAGCTAATCTTTCTTGAAAAAATAGACACAAACTTAAATCCTTTAGATATGGGTACAAAAGTTGTAACACAGTTGAAATTTCAACATTGTTTAGAGCATATTGGCATGAACAGAGTTATATCATGATTCTATGTTCATTCATTTGATGTCCTGCTAAGCATTACTTTGAGTTTTTTGAAGTTCTAGTCTGGTTGTTATACTGGTGAACTCTAGGAACAAAGTTTCTTTATTGCGAGCTCATATATGTTGATTTTTGCCACATCTGATATCTAGAGTATACTGGTATAATGTCTTTTGGTACTGCACTAATCTCTTCTTGCAGAAATTGTTTGAAACTGGCTCATAATCCCAAAAGTTGGAGATTGTTGAGAAATTTGGGTCATGACCAGTAGTTGGGCCAGAATTAATTTAATATTCATGGTCCATACTGTCACTAAGCCCTATATTAAATATACAGTCCAAGGTCCAGAGTCAAAATGTTGACCAAATTTTATATCGGAGTATATATTGTTTGGGCCAATGTCTTGATTCGTGTAGGGAGGCCCGAATTGATAGCTTGTGCCCATTCTTCACAATAAGGCCCGTGTAACTATGTTTCCTTTTGGTTGAGGCCCGTGTGACTTCTTTTGGTTAAAGGCCTGTCGTAGCTTTTGGACTTAAGATATAAATCGACGTGTTGAAACCCTAACGACACTTTACAAATCTCGCAGTTGCTATCTCTCTTTCTCTCTCGAGATGCTCTTCACACTTCGAATACTTTCTGTAGGAAACTGCTGGTTTTCCTTCATCTCTTGTGCTCTTGAACGAGATTCGAGTATATCTCTTGCTTGTTAGGTGTTTCTCGTGTCTTGTATCACACTATTGGTTTGGATCTCTTAGATTTCTCACCAAGGACTGTTGCCGCTGTTTTTTTTGGAAGAATTGTGGTTCTACTGTCGATTTGTGGCCAAATCATTCCATTTTGCCTTCAAGAACAGGATCTTGGGCTACATCTCGGAAAAACGTTGAAATCTTACTCATCTTATTTTCACTTTAGTTACTGTTTACAGTTTTTCTTTGTAAACTAGTGGTGATTTTCTAGTTATTGTTGTAGATCCAGAGGTTTTAGATCCCACACTGCTGTTAGCCTTGATTTCATGAATATCATACCAACCAGTAAGGATAACAAGAATCGCCACATGACGGTAGATATGCTCAATAGTTGTTTCATCAAGGACTAAATCAAGCTGAGAACCGAACAAAGCGTCATGAGATCGCCTTGTGGTCATGCTATATCCTTTGTAGATGGTATCAATGTCTACGTCCAGAGTATTTTCGAAATTCTTGCTCCCGGTTGCAAGCCCAGATGGGTGAAGAACGGTCTGTCGGACTGCCCCTATGATAAGCTCATATTTTTTCACATTTTGAGCTTATTTAGCTTAGCAAATTTCATTACTTGATTTGTGCCTCATTTTGTGTTCAATTTTGTTGAAGCAGGTCCATGTACCATTTGGAGTAGAGATATGTAGAATATGGAGGATACACTCTAAATGTCAAAGCATATAATCAAGTCTTTGCAGCACATACTCCGTGCTATCTTCTCTATTTTATGTTCACTTGATGGAATAGGAGCATGTGCAACATGATCTCGTGCTATATATGAAAAACTTGGAGCTAAAGACACCAAAATACAAAACTGCCGGATAAGGAGAGGACCACCAACCCTCTAAGATGTTTTGCCAAATCTGGGAAAGAAGACAAAGTGACTGATCTGCCCATTGCAACCGCTATATCTCTCAAATCAAATTGAGGATCGTGCTGTAATTTCACCATGATGCAGCGCTAAAGGTCTTCTACACTTTTCATTCACATGAGAGATGAATTGGAGGTAGCGGAGTGGGAGTTCAATTAATTTCCGAAAAAGAAGACAAAATGTCTAAGCAGTCTCTTGCGACCAGCCTATCTCTCAGAATACTTGGAGGGCAATGCTATAATTTCACAAGGGCATCGTCCTAGAAGTCTTGAACATTTCTCACTCAGAGATATACAACTTTTGGAGGAACGAACAAGGAAATTTGGGACGACAAGTGAAGCTGTTGATTTGGTGCTCCGACAGAGCTATCTTGCTTATTTTCAACTATGTTTTCGGCTTACAGTTGCTGTTTCTTGCTTGTATCAGCTCCCTCTTCGAGCATGAGCTAACTCTGTAGACTTAGGGCTCGTTTTAGACGATCTTTACTACTTTTTACAATATTTTTATGAATCATTTGAACTATTCTTGTTGTCTTGAACGAATATGTGCTGATTTGACCATCTTAAGTTACTTTGGCCGAAGTTCTTGAGTTTATGTTAGTAACTTACATATGTTGAGACATCAAATATGTATATTCGATACTAGACATAGTCACACTGCCGTCCTTGAAGTATTGTCCCTAACTTGCGGTGTCATATATAAGCACAAGACCACATCTAGATTTTAGTTGAGCCAAAGCTTTAACTATGTTTGCCGATTGGTCGTCCTTGGGGTATTACCCATAACCTACCTTTAAGTTGGTTAGACTGGCTAGTTCCTTGATCACAGGGCTAGTAATACATGGGTTTTTTGGTTCTATATTAGCAAGACTTGCTCATTTGATAGGTAGAATCAGTCACTACCACTTTAGTAAGGCGACACACCGCAACCTTGAGTCATCTCTCTATTCTGTATCCTATCTTCATCTATGTTGCAAGTTTGGATCAAGTGTCTCATAACATTTATTCTACACTTGTTTAGCTTTTCATTGAACTTAGTAGATTAAAAGATATGCTGGTTAATGTGAATTGGATGTATGTGTAGGAGTCCCTCTCTGAGGATCATGACCCTTGCTCTATAGCATTGTACTATAACTTGATTGTGTATACTTTGTAAGCATCAAATTTTTGGTGCCATTTCCGGGGAATGTCTACCATTACATGCCTTTAGTTTGCAAAACAACTACATTGTTAACTGTTTTTACTTTTCTTTTTTAGCTTGTCTCAAGTTTCTATTTTGTGCTTACAGGTAGCTTATGAGCTTAGCATCTAGTGCTTCTCATAACCCTGAGGAATAGACACGCAGCAGAGAGTTGAGAGCTCTTAGCAAGGAATTACTATTTCATGGTGATGATCTGCCTATTGAGGCATTTGCTATTCCTGTTGTTATTGAGACTGCACCATCTATCAGAAGTCCAATGATTAGAATTCACAACTTTGAGCTTATGCCATCCAACATTCATCTCATGCAATTTTATTCTATGTTTGGAAGTTTTGAAAGCAGCACCCCTTGCACTCACATTGATGCTTTCCTAGAGATTTGTGATACAATCAAAATCAATGGAGTGGACCAGCAGACCATAAGGCTGAGATTATTTCTGTTTTCACTCAGAGACAAGGCAAAGGAATGGTTGTACAGTCTGCCTCCAGATTCAATCAGAACATGGAAAGATTTGAGAAAGGCTTTTATGACTCATTTCTTTACTCCTTCAAGGACAGCAAGAGTGATGGCAGAGATCCAAACCTTCAAGCAAAGAAGCCATGAGAACATTTATGAGGTTTGAGAAAGATTCAAAGGTCTCTTGAGGAGATGTCCAAACCATGGCCTCCAACATTGGAGGCAAATTCAAACTTTTTACTTTGGCCTAGACCATGATGCAAAGAGAGATGTTGATTCAGCTGTAAATGGGACATTCATGCAGAAGACTTATAATCAAACCTTTGCCTTGCTAGAGATCTTGGCCCAAAATTGTTATAAGTGGTCAGTAGATAGACTTGCTGGAAGAGGTACAGGACAAGCGTACACTCATAGTGCCAACCAAATTGACTCCCTTGTTGCTTCTGTGAAGGAGATAGGATCTAGACTTGATCAGTTGCTGGCAAGCCAGAAAATTCAACAACCCCCTCAGGCATACGCAGTGCAGACATCTTGCTGTGAGATGTGTCGAGGAAATTATCATTCAAGCTGGTGTCATGAAGCACCTCAGGTTGATTTAGAGAAGCTGCACTATGTGCAGAATCAGTCGAGGTATGACCACCAGGGAGGCTATAAAAATCAGAATTTCAGAAGGAAGGATGCCCCTAGTTTCAGCTGGAGTAACCCTCAAGAGGCATTGAATTCTCACTTGCCGAAATGCCCTATACCTCAATATCAACAGATTTCAAATGTTGCAGTTAGCAAAGAGGATGAAAAGATGGCTACACTCCATGATCTCACTCAGAAGAATGATGACATTCTTGCACAATTTATGCAAGCAAATTTGAGCTTCAAGGCTGAAACTCAAGCTCAACTTCAAAGCCAGCAAGCTTCTCTGCAAAATCAGAACACTACTCTGAAGAAGTTGGAAAATGCAGTAGGCCAATTAACATCACAAATGCAGGAGAGACAACAAGGGAAGTTGCCAGGTTTTACTGAGAATAACCCAAGGGAAAGCTGCCAAGCTGTTACCTTCGGATATGGGAGAGAAATTGAAGAACCCGCACTCCCACCATCAGTGGTTGTGACTTCAAGAACCAAAGAAGAAGAAGAGGTGATAGCTGAAAATAGAAAGATCAAAGCAAAGGAGAGATTGAAAAGGAAGAAGAAGTGGGAGCAGACTGAGCTCACTGATGAGATTATGAGGCAGCTGCCATATGATAAGCTCATATTTTATCACATTCTGAGCTTAAGCTTAGCGAATTTCATTACATTATGCCCTATTCACTTAATGTGTACCTTATTTTTTGTTCAATTGTGATGGAGCAGGTTTATGTATCATTTGGAGTAGACTTGTATAGAATTTGGAAGATACACTCCAAAGGCCGAGGCATATACTCAAACTTGGAGCACATACTAGGTGCAATTTCTCTCATGTCATGTTCATTTGGTGGACTAGGGTCATGTGCAACATGATATCGTGCAATATAGGCAAACTTCGAGCCAAATTCATCCAGAGACAAGAAACTGCTAAATCTAAAAAAGACCACCAACCCTCTCAAACCAGATCTACCAATTGCTACAGCTATATCTCTCAAACCAGATCTACCAATTTGTCAAAACTGGTAAGAAGACAAAGTGACTGATCTACCAATTCTACAGCTATATCTCTCAAACCAGATCGAGGGTCGTGTTATAATTTCACGACAATATAGAACTAGAGGTCCTCTACACTTTACATTGAGATGATAAAGGCATTAGAGGTAGCGGACTTGGAGTTCTTAGTCAATTAAGCAAAACAGGCCATTTCGGGAAAAGGGAAGGAAATGTCCAAACAGCCCCTTGCATCGAGCCTATCTCTCAGAATACTTCGAGCACCATACTGTACATTATTAGGAGCCTCGACCTATAAGTCCTTAACAAACTCATTCAACGGGAAACATCTTTGGAGACGGCGAACAAATCGATTTCTGGGCGACAATAGAAGCCGGTCATCTGGGCTCTAGAGTAGATATCCTGTTGTTTCCAGCCATGTCTCTGGCCTATTGTTGCATCTCCATGCTTATATCATCTCATACTTCAAGCATGAGCTGATTCCGTAGACTTAGGGCTCGGTTGAGCCGAGCTTTATTGCTTTTGACTAAGTTTTTATGAATTATTTGAACTATACGTGTTGTTCTTGAATGGATAAGTGTTGATTTGATAATCTTGAGTTATTTTGGCCGAGATATCTTGAGTTCATGTTGGTGATTTGTATATATTGAGACGTCAAATATGTGGATTCGATACTAGACCTATTCACACTACCGTCCTTGGGGTATTACCCCTAACTTGTGAGATCACACACAAGAACAAGACCACTTAGATCTTATTTGAGCGAAAGTCCTAACTATGTTTACCAATTGATCGTCCTTGGGGTATTATCCCTAACCTGCTTTTAAGTTGGTTAGACTAGCTAGTTCCTTGACCATAGAGCTAGTTATACATGGGTTCTATGGTTCTATATATGCAAGTTTTGTTCATTTGATGATTAGATTCTATCATTAGCAATTAATCAAGGCAACACATCGCAGCCTTGAGTCATCTCTATATTATGTATTTTATCTCCATTTTTGTTGCGAATTTGGATCAAGTGTCTCACAACATTTGTTTTAAACTTGATTAGCTTTCCCTCACAGTTGGTTTCATTTAATTCTGTTCAGTAGATTAAAAGATACATCCAACTGAATGTTTGGTTACTTTGCAAATTATTGTGAATTAGATGCATGTGTAGGAGTCTCTCTCTATGGATCCTGACCCTTGCTCTTTAGCATTGCATTATAACTTGACCGTGCACACTTTGCATGCATCAAATTCTTCGCACTATTGCCGGGGAGTGACTGCCATTACATGCCTCTAGTTTGCAACACAACTATATTGTTAACCATTTTCACTTTTCTGTTTAGTTGATCTCAAGTTTCTATTTTGTACTTGCATGTATCTTATGAGCTTAGCATATGGTGCTTCTCATAACCCTGGGAAACAGACACACAACAGAGAATTGAGAGATCTTAGGAGATCACAGAGAGCAATCAGATTATTTCAAGAAAAATTAGAGGAATCAGAAGAGGAATTGGAGCAATGCATGGAAGGAATGAACATGAATGAAGAATTGTTGCCTCGTGATGATGATCTGCCTATTAAGGCATTTGCTATGCTTACTGCTGCTGAGACAACACCATCTATCAAGAGGCCAATCATCTCTCTATTCTGTGTCTTATCTTCATCCCTGTTGCTAGTTTGAATCAAGTGTCTTCATGACATTTGTTCTACACTCATTTAGCTTTCCATTGCACTTGGATTCATTTAATTCTATTTAGTAAAGTAAAAGATAAGCTCATCTGAATGTTTTGTTACTATGCTGGTTATTGTGAATTGGATGCATTTGTAAGAATCTCTCTCTGTGGATAATGACCCTTGCTCTTTAGTATTATACTATAACTTGAGCGTATACACTTTGCATGCATTAAGGTTTGGATGCCACCATCAGATTCAAACTCTCTAGTTCAGCAAGGAGTTTAGCATCGATCACTTCTTGTGCTGCCATGAACTCCTTGAATGTCTACAGAAGCTCTGATGCTTTTGCCATATCAACTGATTGTATGACTACTCGTGGCTCCTTTACCAAATTTTCACGATCTCGGATCTTGTCAAGTAGTAAGGTGTAGGATAAGTTGAACGCAAGGAGCGGGAGAACATACCCTTTAGAACTCAGTTGGGGTAGTACTGAAGAACTTCTTTCATTCCAAACATATTCCTTTTACAAGCATGACAACCCTTTAAATAGAAATACATGGAAGATGAAACATCCTAGTCTTAGTTGTCCAACGTTAATGCCTCATACATTTTGGCTCTTCCCAATGTAGCTAGGCTCTAGTGATGATTTATCCATATGTCGTGAGCCTTGTGTACTTAATACCTTGTCTCCTTCATTAATCACCACATCAAGGATCATGAATCCTTCGTTAATCCCCATGTCAAGGAGCATGACAGCTACTATATACAATGATCTTT
Source organism: Pinguicula primuliflora (assembly GCA_025802335.1). Classification (NCBI taxonomy): domain Eukaryota; kingdom Viridiplantae; phylum Streptophyta; class Magnoliopsida; order Lamiales; family Lentibulariaceae; genus Pinguicula; species Pinguicula primuliflora. Next base: position 10,867 of record JAOYMZ010018242.1, read on the forward strand.
AACATCTGGTTATGGATAATAACTCTTCTATGAAAGAGGTCCTAGACTCGTGGGGGCACTCTTATATGCAACCTAATCTTTCGTTGCTGACTCAGGCAATAGGAGCAAGAAAGATTTGAACTCCAACGAGCATCTACATACAAGCGACAACCAGAAACACAAGATGAGTGGTTATGGACATAAGATGTTTCAGGGCGTTACATGGTGTGTACTGTGTCTATGCCATAATATAAGAGTCACAACAATGTGAACTTGTAGCCGCCCGACGTGAATTAATGATTGCTTGGGGCATATTACCCCTAAGTAACCCAAAGTCTTTACATGGCTTTTAATATAAAGACGAGTTAATACCATAGATAACCCGTGAGTCAGGGGGATTATCCATTAATTATTATGCAGTGCACTTTATATGTTGCAGTCAGGGAGAGGAGTCTATCACTCACCTATATTATAATTGCGAGCATGATACGAACGAATATATGAACAACACCCGAACATTAAGTAACACAACCTAGCCTTCGTTCAAGGTATGCGACATAAGTTGTGGAAGTAGATAGATAAGGATATATGCCAAGGAATCACTTGATACTTATAGAAAGAACGTAATTGCATAAGGTCCAACACAGAAGAAATGTATAATGTGCACCCAGTTCATTCAACAAATACCATTAATTATTGGATGAGACAACCAACTCTTGTTTTCTCTAGGCTTAGTATATATGAAGGAAACTTGTTGTTGTTCACATACATGGGAAAATTTTCTAGTCAGAGACACTATGTGTCGGACAAGTTGTCTACATCCTGAATTCTAATCCTGGTCGTGCACTGTTGTTCCGGTGGTCAAGATAAGATCACTTAGGTTAAATGAATATTTTAATCCTGACCGTCGGATTAAAATCCTACGAGCACGATTAAAAGTCGAAATGTAAGAAAACCTGTACGACCGTACTAGAAAATTTCTCCACATACGTTACATGTATGTACACTTTCATTTTAATAAAATCATTAACTACCCAATAAAACTGTGTATTTTTTTTGCGCGTAATTTCTTTTTATCCAAGTTATAAATTACAAAAATGATACATATACATAACGGATTTGTACATAATTTGTACATAATGCATTTATGAGATACAATTAGCCATCCGTTCTCGAAATTGGTCGCACCATTGGAAAGCCTATACATTGAATTGTATATGTTCAAGTTTTGGTGATATTCCGACGAGGCAATCACCGTTTAACGGAGGGTTATAAATCCCCTTGGGTTAAGTAGTCCTAAATAGGGTTTTAGAAATTTCCGGCGACGAAGTCGCCGGAAACCGGACCAAAGCATGGGCGTTTTCATTTACAATATATGGGCTTTCCAATGGTGCAACCAATGTCTGACAAAACGACTAATTAATGAATTATGTACCAATTATGTACAGATGCGCTATGTACACCTATCACTGCTCATATAAAGACACCCCCGCCCACGAAACTCAACTCAACTCAACTCTTTCCATTGTAAACTCCCCAACTCTTCTGCATCAGCAAAGAACATATTGTAAAAGATGAAGTCTTTTACTGCTTCTAATGACAGGATCAAGGGTTTAGGTGCACCATTTCTGTGCTTTCTCCATTCATGTTGGCGTTGTTCGGAATCCATGCTTCAAGCCATCGTATTTCGATTACATCCCGTTCTGTTGGAGCTTGGCTATTTCGTGACAATCTCTGCACTTGGTTTTCTAGCTCTGAAGATGTTCAAACTTCGAAACACGACATTTATGGCCGACGACTTGGATCTTTTCTTCACCGCCGTGTCGTCTGTTACGGTCTCCAGCATGTGTACCGTGGAAATGGAAGCTTTCTCCAACATCCATCTCGTCCTCATCACCATTATGATGTTCCTTGGTGGGGAGATTTTCACCTCCATGATGGGACTTCACCTCACCTGTGCGAGAATCAAGACCCAGAAAAAAATGAACATTACTCATGGGTACCCATGCCTTCAAATCTCCTCAACAATATTAACTATCAAAAAAATCGTTAGTCACGGGAACGACATTGAAATGAATCCTGTAGTTGGATTTGATGTTGCAGTTTCTCATGACATCGAAATTTCAGTGATCAAACCGGATGAGGAGGAGGAAACAGGGGAGCAAATGAAGGTGAAGTGCATCATGACTCTTATCTGGTTGGTTTCCTGGTATCTCCTAGCGGTCCATTCAGCAGGTTTCATATGCATTCTGATGTACGTGAGCGCGATCAAGAGTGCCGGGAGAGTTCTGAGCGAGAAAGGAATCAGCCTGCAGATATTTTCCATATTCACCGCCGTATCCACATTCTCCAACTGCGGATTCATCCCAACAAACGAGAACATGGTGGTTTTCAAGAAGAATCCAGGCCTCCTATTGATTCTCATCCCACAGATTCTTATTGGGAACACATTATTCCCAGTCTGTCTGCGTCTGATCATCTCGTTTCTAGAGAAAGGGACGGAGAGAGTAGAATACGGATACCTATTGAAAAACACCCGCCAAGTGGGATACGGGCATTTATTCTCCGGTGCAAGATCATTTTATCTGGCAATCACAGCCCTCGGATTCATGGCCGGGCAGATGGCGCTATTTTGCGTGATGGAGTGGGGTTCATACGCCACGAGCGGGCTGAGCGGGTACGAGAAGTTTGTGGGATCTCTGTTCCAGGTTGTGAATTCAAGGCATGCAGGGGAATCTGTTGTGGATCTTTCAATGCTATCACCGACAGTATTGGTGCTCTTCATCCTCATGATGTGAGTGAGTTCACATTATTTGAAGATGCTCTACTCCTCTACTTGTAGTAAACCAAACCAAACATACCTAGTAAATCCCGTCGTTAGACAGGATCTGGGGAGCGTAAGATTTGGCAATCATACTTGTAGTACTTTCTTGAAATCCTGCCCCGCCTATAATCCGGGTTAGTCGTTGAGCCAGGCCCGATCCTCATTCTAGGTTCGGGTGGACTAACCTCGCATAACCCTGTTGGAGAAGGCGATCGCGTATCGCGGCTAGGCGCCGCCTAGCCACTGGGTCGCGGACTGCCTAGACCGAAGCCAAATTTCTATTTATATTAGCACATTTGAGTTTCTCTGTTTCAGGTATCTCCCGCCGTACACATCCTACATACCAACAGCAGGTTTGTCCGATGAAGACACTATACCAGCACCAACATCAGCTAGCGAAGAAGAGAAGGCTTTTTCGAACTGGGATAATCTTCTCTTCTCACACCTCACATACATCACCATATTCGTGATGCTCGTCTGCATAACGGAGAGGCAGAAGATGAAAGAAGATCCACTCAACTTCAACCTCATGTCCATCGTGGTAGAAGTCGTGAGGTGTGTCTTTTCGGAAACGTTTATTTTTCCAGACATTTTGTTTGGAATAGTTCTATGGATTGTTTCTCTTGAAATATTGTGTGAATTTAGAAAGTAATAATAAACAATAGATGTGATGCTGTAATCTATGACTTGGTCTCAAGATTTTTAATGTGATTCTTCTTTATTCTGTTTCAGTGCCTATGGTAATGTGGGATTCAGCATGGGCTACAGCTGCGCGCGGCAACTCAATCCCAACGGCTACTGCCAGGATGCGTGGTTTGGGTTCGTCGGAAAATGGAGTGACGCCGGAAAATTTATTCTGATCCTCGTCATGTTCTTTGGGAAGTTGAAGAAACACAGCAGGAAAAGTGGGAAGGTATGGAAGCTGCAGTAGTAGAATAGTTCGGAAAACGTAGCGTTTTGATTGTCTTAAACTGGACACTGTCACATATTGGAAAGGAAAAAAAAAGTTACGTAATGGATTCATTTTTTGAAAGGGGGCAAAATAATTTCAGCTGTCAACCCAACACATCAATATCGTCCGGACGGACAAACATTTTCATGTGGTAACGAGGGCCAAGATTTTGATTACAGACAGAAAGAAAGATGCCTTGTTACCACATATAAACAGAGTAACGTAGAGAAGAGTACCAAACCATTGCAACCACGAATCACTTGTAATTGTAGCGCAGCCACAAACCTGCAGATACTATTCCTCATTAATTATGGAGAAGAAAATTTGATTTCTAGCATTTGAAAAGGACTGGAAAAAAAATTTAAAAAAAAAAGAATGGAAAGAAGACATGTTATAACACCACCTTCCAATTAAAGAGTTTTTTCTCAACCCGAATATTATTGTGGCGAATAGTATGGGATTTTAATCTACATCGTTGTATTAAAATTTGATAGTTCAGATCAAATAACTCATTTAACATCCACTTAAAAATACTTTTGACCTGAACCATCAAATTTTGATCCAACAATCCATATTAGAATTCGCTACTATAGTATTCGGGTGGTGAAAAAAACTCTCAAATTCAAATAAAATATATTAAAAAATAGTAATCAATATTAGAAAAACTAATCTAAATTTGATAAATAATATATACTAAACACTATAAATTCTGTGCAAGCTGCTGCTTTCGTGCAAGTTGCTGCTTCCGTGCAAGCTGTTGCTTCTGTACAAGTTGCTCCTGTAGCTAAGGAAAAACTCAATTTCGCGCAGCAAGCTGATAAACAGCTACCCGCAGCAGCGTGCAAGCTGCTACACCCGTGCAAGCTGCTGCTTTTGTGCAAGTTGTTGTTCCTATTCTGCAAGCAATTGCTATGGGGAAGCAAAAGTGCACCAAACAGAATTTCAGTTGGAACAACAAGGGAAAACTGTTGAGGGCATTCCGCATTAGAACATAGAGGGCAATGAGAATGCTGATACACAGAATTCAACTCACCAGATACCAAGTGGCAAGTACAAGAGTTGAGCAGATAGAGTAGAGGCTAGTTCTCGAGCATATTCAGACAGCAACTTCTATTCGAGACCTTATACTACTGCATGTATCCTGGTGCCCCAGCAGCAATCATGAACATTCTTAGATATCCCGAAGCAAGTTTCTACTCCATCAGTCGATACAGTTAGACCCTCTAGCCATTCCATTCTCACCAAAGAACAAATGGAGAGTTCCCTCATAGGACAATGTGACATATATGTGAGATTCAGAAGATGCTATGATAGATATTCCAATCACTACCCCAAATGCCCCTTTATCACATCTGTGGTCGGCGGTAGGATACCGATGGTGATATCCCTTTGGAATTTGAATCTGATGAGTTGGACGATTTCTCTGATGCTCCTCCCGCACGGCATACACAGAAGGCAGAATCTGCAAAATTCGTGAAGAAGAAAAGACCTTATGTCAAAAAAACAAAAAGCTCCTACACAGCTTTTACCATTCAAACAAGATCCAAAACTGTCAAGCAATGATCACACTATCCGGAGTCGTGAGCGAGCAATTAAATATTTTTAGAGTTTGAGGTGTTGGTTGTTTTCTTTTTGTCTGTGTTATGCTCATTTTGGGAGCTAGATTTGTAAGTTTTTTTTACGTAGATTAATAAAATTTATTTAAAAAAATAAACACTATAAATCCTAAATAATATTTAAAAATATTAATTTGGTAATAATTATTTTAGAATTATTGACTATTATAGATTTGTTTGTTAATTTTTAATCAATTTTGATTAATAAATAATTTACAAAACTAACAATGAAGCTAGGTGACCTACCTATATGGCAAAATGTGTATGGCCAATTTTTTTCTATATCCAGTGAGGATCAATTTTTTGCTAAAATGCTTTACCGCACTGCAGGCAGCAGCGCGGTCGTTAATCTGTGCTGCTGCCTGCAACGTGATTTAAATTTTTTTAAAAATATATATAAGTTAATTATATACTATTTTTTTAAAAAAAATTATATACATTTTTGAATTTTTACAATTGGTAAGTAAATTTATAAGTTATTTATATACGACACATGAAAAATTTATCGAAACCAAGCAACGCTAACAAATGTATATTGAAATCAAACAATATTTATACAACTTCCCAATATATCAAGTTCATCTTCTCATAAATTCACTGAATGTTATACTTTGCATTAAAAGGCTTCAAGAGTCTATTGTGTCTCCGACATATTATCATCAGCGCGAAGATTAGTAGGTTGGTGGAACTACCCGCCCATCATCGTGATGCATTTTCGACTGTGTTAATGGACCGGTTGTACGCTGGCGGGTAGAAGTTTGCGTAGAGACCGTCTCGTCATCAGCTTTGTCCCGCAGCCTTTTATGTATCTTGATACCAACTGATGTTAACCATGCTGGGATTATCTGACTTGGGTTGTTTGCCTTTTCAAATAATTCTTGTGCCTATATATTTAAATATTCGTCAGATAAAATATACACATTCTAACAAAATAAAATAAACATAATCTATCAAAATAGAATAAACCTAAACCAAACCAAACCAAACATACTCATTAAATCCCGTCCTTAGGCAGGGTCTGGGGAGGGTAAGATGTACGCAATCATACCCCCATCCCTCAACAGAATGTAGAGATTGTTTCCGTAGAGATCCTCAGCTAAGAAAAAAAACTGTCAACTCGTCTTGCCATACTAGAGGTCAAATAAGCAAATACTACTCTATATAGTCATAGAATATCCTTAACAGTAATATGACGTCTCCAACTCGTCTTATCAGAGATCATGTCCTCAGAGATGTTTAATCCTACTAAATCTAACCGAATCTGCTCAACCCATGTCCTCTTAGGTCTTTCCCGCCCTCATCGCCCTTCGACTTGTAATCCTTCGACTCTCCTGACTGGATCGTCCAAATTTCTTCTGAAAATAGAATAAACCTTTTTTTAGAGGTCAAGTAATCTTTTTTTAATAGAATAAATCTTATATAACAAAATAAAATAAACACAATCTAACAAAATAAAATAAACATAATCCAACAAAATAAAAACATACCAGAAGAGCCATAAAAGGGGCAGAATTAACTAGCACACCAACTTGCTCCACCAGGTGCACGAGAGTGCGAAATCTACGACTGTGTTGTTCACCCTAATGCAAATAGCCATTTGCCCAGGTACTTGGCGTCCTAGCTCCACTGACATGATGATGGAGGATGTGCTGATAATGATTAGCCCATATACCAAGATATTGGGTACAATACGGTGCCCGATTACGACTATTCCTCTCTGCTGCTTTGGCGTGCACCAATATCTCTCCTACAACATCCACCCCCTCTGGGTTCCCTGAGTTTACGGTGCGTCTACTATGTACGAACTCGACCAGATCTAAATAAAGAACGGGCCCATCATACGACCATAGCATACGCTTCTCGTCAGGAATACGGCTCATCTCCTCGTCTTTATATGGAGTGGAATGAAACTGTAAACCAACACAAGATAAATATTAAATAGAATTAATCAATTAAAATTAATTATCATAGATAATAAAATTAATATTATAACAGATAGAGGTTAACGACATCAAGTGACATCTGAATCAATCGAACATGATGTGACCCCACATTAGTATTCCTCCTCCGTGCCAAAAATCTATTCCCAAATACATCAGGAATGTGTAGACGTTTCACTCGTTGGTTAGACGGAATGACCTGGCTCCGAGGGCTCGGCGCAATGGTCCACAAGCACGAATATCCCCATATTTGCAACAATTTAGTCGTCCCGCCCACATTCTTTAAGTTTTCATCATGAATCCACATGTTGTCGTACAAGAAACATAGCAACGCACTCCCCCAGCTGTGTTAGGGGACATAGCAACGAATTGAAGAACTAGGAACATGGAACAATACGGAGTGGACATGGCAAGACTGGGAATGGACAAGAGACCTGGATGATTTGGAAGAACAAAACAAGCAAGACATGCTAAATCTATTATCTAATGTTACCTTGCAGGAGTCAAAGGATGATAGCTGGCAAATAAAGATAAATAAAAAACATGGATACACTGTCAAGCAAGCTTACATCCATCTGATGAGCCTAAAAGAAGCAGCATGGACGGACAATGAAGTACAAGAAATATGCAGTGCAAGATGCGTAGTAGCTCCAAAAAGCACACAAATTTTCATCTGGAAGATGCAGCAAAAGAGATTACCCACACAAGAGAATCTACAAAGCAAAGGCATCATCCACCCAGAACAAGAATCTGGTGCTACCTATGCAATGAAGAATCTGAAAATGAAGAACACCTGTTCAACCACAGCACAAAGACGCAGGAAATATGGACAAAAGTGCACAATTGGGCAAAGATTACCAATGCAAATCAACCACCGACGATCAAGGATCATATGCTACACAAACCAGAATTCCTTGATGCCAATAGCTGGAAAGCAATTTGGATCACGACCTGCTGGGAGGTATGGATGAACAGAAATCAGAAACACTTTGAAGGCAAAAATTCAACAGCCAAGGAAATCAAAAGAAAGATTCAATTACTCACTTGGTCTTGGATTACTACAAGAGGGCGCGGAAGGACAACTATCCGCAATGACAGTGCTCGGAACGAAGGGATCATAATGTGGATTCACGGTATGAAGCTACCGCAGGTGGAATCAAGGCCTCACCGGGACACAGGATGATTCAAAGAAATGAATCGAAGGTTAAGACAGAGCAATTCAAATTGAATTGTTGTAAATACGTAAAAATTTGACTTTTTGGAATAAAATCAATTGCTTACCCAAAAAAACGCACTCCCCTAGCTGTACGTGTGGATCATCTCCAAAATTTCTATATACAAGAGTGTGTCCATATGTACCATCTACCCACTACAATCAGGAAAAAGAATGCCCGCAAAAATAATGGCTATGACTCCCCGGGCAAAAAATAGATGTACTTCCATGTTGTCGCTCTCCTTAGTAATCTGTACATTTTATAAATGGTTCCCAAATCGTGGAAAACTTCATTTTCGATTCATATGTATCGCTAGGACCAATATGCATGTTGTAGTGTTGTTGCATATACTTGCTAATACGAGGGAAAGACCATGGTAGACCCCTACCTAACCCTGTAATTGACACCCCATTAACAGGGAATTCCCATTTCATTGACACATTCTGCAATGTGATGGTACACTCCCTGAATGACAGCCTAAATGTGTGTGTGTGAGGATGTCATTGATCAATCAGAGCTGTCATAAAATGCGGATCGATCTGGATATGATAGCTCTGATAAGTGCCCCAAAACCAAGAAGCAAAAACATAGTTCGCAACTCGCGCGGTGCAATTGAATCCGACGAAGGAACTTATCAGGATTTTTGGCGGTAAGTGCTGGCAAACACATGTACTTCTATTTTTCGACAAATCTCCAATAACATCCTGAGAATCAGGCCTATAAAGGCCGATACGCTGACTCTACTGTAACTTATAGTGATATCTAAAATAAAATTGTAATAATAAGAACAATACTTAAATTAAATATAAACAATATTTAACCATTAAAAACTAACAAATATTTAAAAATATTACTATTACTAATAATAATAACAATTGAAAAACAAATCTAATAAATATTTAACCATTCAAATCTAATAAAATTTAAATATATAACTATTACATTAACAAGAAGAATTAATAAAAATTACCTGAAGACCGGCGTTGTTAGTATTGCATTGGTACTACTCTTCTTCGGAGGACCTGCGCTGCTACTACTCTTCTTCGGATGCCTTGATTTGAAAATCCTTGTGATTTTAGCGTGTTGTGCTTAAAAAATGAGGTTATTTCGTTTATATAAAAGGTTCCACGCAGCTAGTAGGTTATCTTGTTTATATAAGAGGTTCCGCGCAGCTGCCTCCTGCCTCCAGGTAGTGCAGGAAAGTACCCGCATTGCAGGCGGCGCGGATATGTTAATCGCTAAATTACCGCATTGTTTCCTTCAGCGTGACAGTGCACTTTGACAAAATTACGGGCTACCACGCTGTTGCCTTCAGCGCGATAAGGCATTTTAACAAAGTTAAGGGCCTGACGGGGCATAAACAAAATTGACCAAATGTGTACGAATATATAGTATTATTGTAGTTTGAAGTGTACGTCCCAAAGAGCCATGTTACCTGTCCATACATTATGTCCAAAATTTATCTATATAATATTCTTTTTTAATAATAAAAATACATTCAGCAAAGTAAGGATTCAATCTCGCCATCGCTGTTTACGGTAAGACCTAACTAAACTCAGGCTATGTTTAGAAAATTTGACTAATAAGGTAACTGATTACCAGTGTTCGGGAAAGCGCTAGGCAGACCCTGGACGGTCAGGGCCCGTTCAGTGCCTAAGCGGCCTATTTGCCTCCTAAGCGGGCTTTTAAGCGGCCTAAGCAATAATTCGGACAAGGCGGAGGGCAACATACTAGCGCTTAGGCGCGCCGCCTAAGCGGCCTAGGCGATCTACTTCTCGAATAGAGCTGATTACTGATAAAGTAATTGGTGACTGATAAGGTGATAGGAAACATATAAGGTGAATAATGAGGTGACTGATAAAGTGACTGATTTGATTAGACTTGTTTCGCAAATAGGTGACTGGTTTTCGTAAAATGACATAAAAGCCAATATTTTATATTGTTATTATATTTTTAAATAATATTCTATATTACAATTATTATTAAATAAAAAACATTTTTTGGGTTTAAAAATTCTAATTTATTGTTTAAATAAATAGTTATTATTTTAAATATTAACAATAAAGTTTAGAACAATGAAAATAATATAATCATTGTAGAGACGTGTAGGTATATAAAGTCAGGGGTAAATTTGGAATGAAAGACTTATAAGTCACCTTATTTTGCAATCAGGCTGAAAAAATGACTTTTCAAATCAATCACCTTATAAGGCAGAAGGTAGACGTTCACGTAACAGACTTATTTTGTCAAATTGACTTATATGGCAGAATTGACTGATAAGGTGACGCTAAACACAGCCTATGTTGGAATATTGTCTCACACTTATTAGAGAAATAGTTAGAAACCAACTTAAATATGAATCCGATGCTACAATCTATTACCTTGTGCTCAAGGTTTTAATAAGGGTAGCTCACATATTCATATTTAAGTTGGCTCAGACACGTGCACCTGCGCACACAAAGTCCGAGTTCGGATTATGGCCGGATCCATTTTCTTACATGGTATTGGAGCAAGTGATTTGTGGCTCGGAGAAGAAAAAATTGGGAAAATTCCAAAAAAGAGGGAAGACCCCAGAACAAGGAATTCTAGGAAAAAATTCCCAAAGAATAAGAAGACCACATAATGAGGATTAACTCAATTGGGCTTTATCCGTGTGGTAGTCCAAGTCTCAACAGAGTTTGCCCCGTTGGACTTGAGGGGAAATGTTGGAATATTGTCCAACGTCGATTAAAGTAAGTGTTAGAAACCAACTTAAATAGGAATGTGATTTTACAACCTATTATCTTAGGCTCAAGATTTTAATGAGAATAACTCACAGATTCATATTTAAGTTAACTCAGACACGCGCACCTGCACACACGAAGCTCGAGCTGGACTGAGTCCATTTTCTAACACTCTATTAGGGTTTTAATAATTTCAGATATTAAAGTACTCGGAATCATGCTAGTACACTCATGGTCATGTTACTCATGTATAGTCTTTTCATCAACATGAACAATTACAATAATACATGGTTAGACATAATAGTTAGCACAAATTTAGCCTAGCAATGGATGAGCATCGTAAAGATATTATTTTAAACAAATACTTTTTTAAAATCCAAATATCACATGATCAGTCAAAACTCGATCCTGCTAGAGATTGAAAGGTGGTACAGTTTGTGATAAATATTAGACAAACTGCGTTGTCCACATTCTACAGAATCCTTGCAAACAATGGAGCAATTAAGACTTTCCGCGTGTCACTCTGTTTTCAGGTACAATTCTAAACAATGCATAATTTTTTTAGAGGAATAAATTATATTGATATGTTTTTTTGGTAGGTAAATTTTTGTATTTTATTATATAATTGTGCTTCTTCTTACACGAAAAAATATATATTTACATATTACATAGACAATCAATCATCCTCCCCGGTCACTGAAGAAGACAACGCAATCCCTAGCTTCTCAATGTTCGTCGTCATTGCAAGCATAATCCAGGTGCCTGATTCCAATCATCAAGACTAATTGCAGGTAATAGTCTCTTGTATGTCTTCAGGATCCACCACATATCCATCTTGATTTTATCGAAAATCTAATCCAGTTTAACCATATTGGCTTCAAAGATTCTGATGTTACTGATTTTCCACAGATTCCACATGATTTGTTGCCATAACGCGTTCCATATGATCGGCTGCCATGTTGGGAAGGGATTGCCCATGAATATCTCCAGATGAAGGTTTAGTTCTCTCGGCCAAGCTCCAATTATCTTAATCCACTGATAGATTTTACTCTATAGTTGGTATGCCGTAGGGCATTGTAGAAACAAGTGACTTGCTGTTTCCTCTTCCAACTCACAGAGAGGGCATGCTGTTGTTGGAAGTGATACACCCCTGTGCCCCAGATTTTGTCTAGTAGGAAGGCGATCTTGTAGTAATTTCCAACTAAAACTTGAAATTATTAACGGAAGCAATTTGTTCCACGCCTTAATCGCACCTAGACTGGCTTTTTGTTCCATCCATTTGATCTACATCAGCTTATTATCCTGATCAACAACATGATATGCATTTGTAGCAGGTTCTGCCCATGCCCAAACATCAGATTCAGTGGATGGAGTAGGTGCATTCTATAGCAGAGAAGCAAGTTGAAAAACTCCAGAATTGTCGCATTCGAGCAAGGATATATCCAAGACCAAGACCAACTCCAGGTATTATCCGAGAAGAACCCTTTTTCAGCTATAGAAAACTCTTTATCAGTTGCATTGTTATATAGGTGAACATAGGCTATAGCAAATGGCTCTGAACCCAACCATTTTTCCTTCCAAAATGCAGTAGTGCTACCACTTCCAACCACCCTATAGACCATTTTATATAATCCATGATTTTTTAATTATCTGCTTACAAATGTCACTCCACCAAGTAGAATAGTTGTGTTGTGAATCCCGTCTATAAAATCTCCTTTCCAGATATAGAGCCCCATACTTATCATGTTAGATAGACACCCATATTTCAGAGGCACCTATCAGTATCTTACTTGGTCATTTACCAATCAAAACCAAATTATATTTTGCTAAGCTTCGAATTCCAAGACCTACTCTGTCCCTTGGGTAACAAATCTTGGACCAACTGATCTAGGAAATTCTCTGGTTGCCTTCACCTCGTTCCCCCCACAAAAATTGCCTCTGCAGCTTTACAATCTGCCTAAGCACGTCAGTTGGTGCCTTGTATAACAAAAAGTAGTAGGTTGGGGTGCTAGTCAGGACCGCTCGTATAATTGCTATCCTGCCTCGAAGAGATTTGTGCCTCTTTCTGTATAGTGCCAATCTGTTCTTTATAGTATCAATCATAGGCTTCCAGGATCTTATTCTGCGATGGTTAATTCCAACTTGTATACCTAAGTATACAAATGGAACAGAATCCAGTTGACAATGTAGAATTGCAGCCAATCTTACTGCCTCAAATTGCTCAATATTAATCGCAAAAAACCTACTTTTAGAGAAATTTACTTTAGGCTAGAACATAACTCAAACATATGTAGGACTCCATTATGTTGATATCTTATTATATGATAAATTTTCTGGTGCCCAATATTGATGTGCTCACTAAGTGTTGTTGTACTCAATTATAATCAGAGTAATTCATCTTATAATCTAACGGCGGAATTAGATGAGTCACTTTTTTAATTCAAAATTTTATTTTATTAAATGAAAAAAGTGATGTAGTGCACCTACATGGCTAACTTCTGCCTCTTCTAACGAAATAATTTAGGATGATACAATCACGCCTCCTTAAAATCTCTCTTCGACAAATCCCTGACAGAAAAAATCCTAGGAGAGGAAAGAGACAGCTAGTACCTCCTTTACAATAATATATGTTCTCGAAAAAATTCGAATGAAATTCTATAATGCCTGAAGATTTATCATAAACATCAGATGTCTTCATCCAGAGATTTTGAATCCAATTTCTTCCACCTGTCGCGAACAAGCTTTTCTCCATGCATTTGTAATACTTTGTTTCAGGTATCATCTTCATCTATGCAGTGTAAATTCCCCTTCAATCAAATTGAGTAAAAAACAACATAGATATATGAGAAGAATTTTAAAATTATCTCACCAGCATATAATATCATCTTTGCATCTTAAAATATCATCTCACCAGCATATAATATCATCTTTGCATCATAAAAGATCATTTCAACTGCATAAAATATCATCTTATCATCATAGCAGAAAAACTCATCTCAACAGCAGAATATTGACTAAAATCGTTATCTTCTTCATTACTTCTATTAATGTGCGTAATCATACCTTTGTCGGAGACCGACGCTAGAATAATGGCAACAGACTCCGAGAACAAGTGAGCTACTTTAGACGAATGCGATGTCACCTGTAGCTCTTGGCGCGATATTTTTTAATAAGTAATCCCTATGATCTCCGCCGTGTATGTGTTGTAAACACATCATGATTCATCGACTGTAGAATATGTGAAAGAAGATCAACTGTCGATAAAAAGATCTTGGAGTGATTAATACTTCCACATTTTGCTAAGTCATTCTGCAACAGAATTTTTTTTCTCTATAACAATGCTGAAATTTAATAGAAGAAAATCTAGGCTTAAGTCGTGTAATAGCATGGATACAACGCCGAATCCTCGTAGGGGCCAAATGCGGAGTCTCCAATGAATCGAGTCACTTAAAATAACTTAAATGACCCATTTAATGTGAATCACCATATTATCAAATGCATGATATAAATTAGAATTGAGCACATCGACTACTTAATGAGCGAGCACCTAAAAATCTCACCTTATTATATATCCAAAATAAATACTTATTTATAATTCAAGCTATTGCATTCGCTATTGAATTATTTAATATTTTGACACTCTTATGCTACTATGTGCCTGCATATCTCCGGGAACATCTTGAAATTTAGGCAAATATATACTAGAGAAATTTGCAGGTTTAAAACATTATGGCCCAAAATAAATGATTATGGTCTTGAACCGTAACTTTAACTGTCAGACGTTGTGATCCGATAATGAAGATTAATCTAATATTAGAGTAGAATTTTTTCTATTAATATTCACATTTTGAACATGATATTTATATTAGTCGTCGAATCGCAAGATCTAGCGGTTAGATTATAATTGGGGATTACAGTCATTTATCCGGGACCTATCTGAATTTTTTTAATGTATACCGAACCTCTTAATCTAACAACCAGTTTAATTGTCATTGTCACGATAAATAAAAAACAAAAAACACTTACCTACCAAAAAAAAATTGTCATTGTCACATATTATTTTTTGGCGAAATAGTGACAATGATAAAAATATTTAACACATACAATTTAGTAGCAATAATAAAAACAATATTTTTAACAGTTATATGAATATTGTGAAATATTCATATGTAGAATCTTGGGGTGCACTATCTGTGTACAATTTGTGCATGTCACAATCCGTTTTCAAAATTTGGTTGGACTATTGGAAATCTATGCATAGAAGATGAAACCCCCCATGAAATTGGTGAGATCAATTTCAAAATCGGATGGTATTGTGCATAAATTGTACACGGGTTGTGAAACTTCCCCTAAACCAAACCAAACATACTCAATAAATCTCGCCCTTAGGCAAGGTCTGGGGAAGGTAAAATGGACAATCATACCCCCACCCCTCACAGGACGGAGAGATTGTTTCCGTGGAGACCACCAGCTCGAAAAAACAAAAAAAAACAAAAAAAAAACAAAAACAAAACAAAAAAATAATGATAACAATAATAGAGTACAAATAAGTAAACCTTCAGACTAGAGGTCAAATAAGCAAATACTACTCTATATAGTCTTAGGTATCTTTAACCGTAATATGACGTCTCCAACTTGTCCTATTAGAGGTCATGTCCTCGAAGATGTTTAATCCTACTAAATCTAACTGAATCTGCTCATCTCATGTCCTCTTAGGCCCCTCCCGCCCTCGTCGCCCTTCGACTTGTAATCCTTCGGCTCTCCTGACTGGATCGTCCAAACTCCTTCGACGTACATGTCCAAACCATTGCAACCTTCACTCCCTCAGTTTAACACTTATAGATGCAACACCTAGTATATCTCTAAATACTCTATTTAGAATCTTGTCTAATCTCGTGCGACCACACATCCTCCATAGCATCTGCATCTCCATCACCTCAAATTTTTGCACATTTGAAAGACTCATAGCCCCACACTCTGACCCGTATAGTATCGTCGGTCGTATAACCATTCTATAAAATTTTCCCTTTAACTTAGAGAGAGACTTTTTTATCGCATAACACTCCAGTAGCCAACCGTCATTTCATCCATCCAACTTTGAAGCGATGGATAACGTCACCTTCTACACCTCCATTCTTTTGAACGATGGATCCTAGATATTTGAAATTATTTTTCTGTCGGAGGGTCTGGTCTGCAATCACAACTTCCATTCTACTTTCCTCCATTTCATTGGCAAAATTACATGCCATATGCTCCATCTTCGAGCGACTCAATCGGAGGCCCTTAGCCTCCAAAGTCCTCTCCAACGCTCCAACTTAGCATTGACCTCCTCCTCCGTCTCAGCCACTAAGACAATATCATCCGCAAACAACATACACCATGGTATTTCATCTTGTAGATTCTAAGAGAGTACATTCATAATTAATGCAAACAGAAACGGACTCAGGACTGACCCTTGATGCAATCCTATAACCATTGAGAAATGCTTTGTTTCTCCCATCGAGGTTCCCACACCAGTCATCGCATTCTCATACAGATCTTGTATAACCCTCATATACATCCAAGGGACCTTCTTAATCTCTAAACATTTTTAAATAACCTCTCGTGGTATAGTGTCATATGCCTTCTCTAGGTCTATAAAGACCATATGGAGATTTCATTTACGTGCTCAGTATTTCTCCATTAGCCGTCTGAGGAGATGGATTGCTTCCATCGTCGACCTTCCTGGCATAAAACCAAATTGGTTCTCCTTCACTCGCACTTCACCCCGTAGTCTACGTTCAATAACTCTTTCCCACAATTTCATAGTGTGACTTAGGAGTTTAATACCCCTATAATTACCACATTGTTGCACATCAGCTTTATCCTTATAGAGTGGAACTACTACGCTACTTCGCCACTCCTCTGACATTTTCTCTGTCGTCACGATAATGTTAAAAAGAGTCGTTAGCCACTTAACTCATATGTCTCCTAAACACTTCCACACTTCAATCGGTATGTTGTCCGTCCCTACTGCTTTCGTGCCTCTCATCTTACTAAGGGCTCCCTTCACCTCCTCTGCCGATATCTGACCAACCACGCACTGATTTATGTGTCGGCGCACCTCCCCATCCCCTACATAGCTATTATATCCACGTATCTCATTAAATAATTTACTAAAATATTGTTCCCACCTCTCTCTTATATCCCCTCCGAGAAAATGTTTTTTCATTCCTCATTCTTGATAAATTTAACAATATCAATATCTCTACTCCTCCGATTTCGTGTCTTTGCATGCCTGTATATATCCAATGGCGGATCTAGGATTTTTGGAAGGGGCACGATCCTATTTACGAAATATATTAATAATTAAATATAAATAAAAAAATTTACAAAATAATTATAATTAAATTTACAATTATTCTTTGTCTCATAGTCTGATATGAATGTATAATTCCACAAAAGTATCAGTTTTAAAAAAAATAGTGTAGTGTGAAAACACATAGTGTAATACAATTCATATAACAATATAAGAAATACAGTCACATCCAAAGATCTATTATTATACAACTTTAAAATGACAGAATTTTTCGTGCAAAATGAAAATCATCATGTGATAGTACTTTAATGTGAATAACACCCGTGGCGTAAGCCACTATCATCACACACAATTATTAAAATATGATACGAATCGTAAATTAAAATGGTTAATTTGTGAATCATAAATAATTTTTTCCTAAATATTATTATGTATAATATGTATCAATAATAATATAATTATATTTGGCCATATTTACTTAATATGTTATCATGCAACAAATAAAATAAAATATAAAATATAAAACAATAATATAATAAACTAATCATTATGAATCAAATTGGAAAAGTCTAACCAGAGGAGGCGCTACTTCCAAGAAATTCCATTGTACCTTTCCTTCGTCTTCCTCAAACTCAAACTGATTCTGCAAGTTTGAGCTCAAAAAATCTTTATCCCCCCCAAAAATCATCATATATAGTAGGATTGAGGGCGGATTTCAGGGGAGACAATAAATTCGCCCCTGTATATATCTTGCACCCCCTACTTGGTATCCAATCTCTTATACATATCCTCATATGTCTTGCGTTTAGCTTCTGCCACTGCCCTTTTTGCTTTGATCCTTGCTTGACGGTACACCTCTTTTCATCGCATCCTCTCCTCATCCCCATTTGCTGCCATAAGTTGCCTAAAGCTATTTTGTTTGGCTTTAACTTTAGTTTGCATCTCCTCGCTCCATCACCACGCTTCCCTGACAGGCATTGCTCTACCGGATGATACCCTATTAATTCCATAGCTATAAAAAATATTAATAATGACCAAATATAAAAAATATGAATAGTTTTACAATTTCAATTATATAATTTTGTAAACGTTACTTTTTAAATAACGATGAGAGTGATTGTAGGTCCTATAATTAAGGGAACACAATAACCAGCAATTCGAAACCTGACGTTGTCATAAGATCATAACTACACCACTTGACTATATTCCAATACCAATTTCGAACTGGCCAAAGAAGACCATAAGGTCTCAGCCTTGGTGGCGCTTGGGGTCTGGTTTTGAATGCCATTTTATTTTTGGTAAATAAGTGGTTTTATTTATTGGGGCAGGTTTGGTGGTCCTGACTTTTGTCCCGATTTTAGGCATGATTTTTCAATTCCGGCCATTAGAATTGCCCGTTGACGGAATTAGGCACATCATTAGAAAGCTTATATATAGGAGATCATATGTTCAAGTTTTGGTCCGGTTCCGGCGACGAGGTCGCTGGAATTTTCTAAAATCCTATTTAGGACTACTTAACCCAAGGGGGAAATATGAACCCTTCGTTAAACGGTGATAACGTCGTCGGAATATCACCAAAACTTGAACATATGATCTCCTATATATAAGCTTTCCAAAAATGTGCCCAATTCCGTCAACAGACAATCCTAGTGGCCGGAATTGAAAAATAAGGGCTAAAATCAGGACTAAAATCAGGATCATATAACCTTCCCGTTATTTATTTGCTGTAAAACATATCTAACCTTTTTACAACAACAGAGGCATATTTTCACCATTTTGTATGCATGATCTCTGGTTTCTCTCCCATGCCCGGAAATCCATCGCAGCCGTGATCCAATTTTTCGACCGCGATTGATCTCGGGTTTTAAATGCGATTAATCTACTACTGTCTACTATGTTATTGCCAGCTCGAGAGAACAGAACAAGGTGAGGAGACAGATAAAAGATTAAAAACCAGTTTATAAAGTCCTACAAAATTGGCTGTCCTATCTCACGTGGGATCTTGTCATCTTCATCACAAATGAGCTGTAACCTGGGGGTGGGGTGAGCGTGGGGTATGAATGATTTAAGGGAAAGATTTGTGTTTCTTAATAGTGTATAGCTTCATATGTAAAATGCTTCTATGTATAACTCGTGCATAATTTTTGCGTGTCAAACCCATTTTTGAAATTGACCACACAATTGAAAAACTTACATATACGAGATGAAAAGTCTCATATTCCAGCATGGTCCCAGCGGCCACCCAAGAGGAAAGGGATTCAGAAAATCTCGATGATAAAGTCATCGGAATCGTGTTGGAACTTGGGTTTTTCATCTCCTATGTATAAGCTTTCTAATGATACGACCAATTTCGAAAACGAATGATGTCACGCAAAAATTGTGTACGGGTTGCGAACATAATGATTGTGCATATAAGATTTCTCTTCTCAATAGTATGCATTAATTGATCAAAGTTAAATAACTCAAGCGAGTTGGGCACCTACCAATGTATAAGTATAAGGTTCAATATATTTACTTACAAAAAATATATATCCATGGATCTCAAAGTTGAAGAGTCGATACATTGTATGTTGGTGTGTAAAAAAGTAGCCCAAATAAACCTTTGGGCCGTTTACGGATTGAACCCAAATTGACCTCAAATCTCAAATCATTTTTGTGAAGGAACTCACCAAAGATAACATCTTAATTGAAAGTCAACTTAATCAGAGGATTGGTTGGATTACTTGAAGTTGGGCCAATTGATTTATTCCGGCCCAATTCAGAAGATAGAGCCTATGGTCACCTTAAGTTAACTCAAGGTTCTAACTGTAACGGTATATAATAGGGAGATCCCAACTGGTCTTCTAAATAAACACTATTTTTTATTATTATTATACTTGATTTTTTTAAATTTTTTTGCTAACAACGTTTTTCTTTCAAAATTCTAAATCCAAATAAATCCTGTTAAAAATAATAATTAATATTATGATGGCTTCGCTGCCGAAAAATTAAAATCCTAAATACTAAAATAAAAACTAAGTCCTAAACCTTACAAACAATCAATGTTAAACTTTATTAAAAATGATAATAAATACTACGACGGCTTCGCTGAAGAATTAAAACCCTAGATCCTTTTTTTGATAAGTATTAAAATCCTAGATCCTAAACTGAATTTCTAAGTTCAATTAAAAATAATGATTAATATTACGTCGGCTTCGCCGTCGAAAAACTAAAATCCTAAAATTTATAAACGCTAAATGTTAAACTATATTTAAAAATAACAATTAGCATTATGGCGGTGAAACTGTCAACTCTAAAGAATCAATTAATCTAAATCCTTTACATTTTAAACACTAAACATTCTAAGATTATTAAAAAATAATTAATATTAAATATTAATTAATTAACATTTTTATTAGGTCATTTAACACTTCTCATATCAATATACGGTCACAAATCAATTACTGACTACATTATAGTCATTACAATGAAATCTGATGAGTTCTGCTGAATGGGTAAGTCCTAGTTGGCCCGTGATAAGAACAGAGAAATATTAGTTCCTTGCACGGTGGAATTTTGGATCTAATGGCAGGAAGGTGGATTAAACCAAGATGACGAACAGAGAAGAAATCGACATATGAAATCGGTGGATAGGTGAAAGATTTCTCTTTTTCATTCCAACTGGGCAATCATACAGCGTATATATGTTTTATATACAAACATGCACAACAGAATGAATTATACACGAAACACAATTCATCAATCAAGAACCACAAATTCATACAATTGATTTTTTTTACTCTGCCTTCTCTCCAGCATCTCCATCAACAAACTGTCATGCTCTACTTTTCATCCTCAAGGAGGATGAAGACATGCTGAATCAAGACCATTTCCCTCCGCTTAATGGGGGGAAGAGTAACTCTAATTCTGGTCAGGATACCGGTGATCCGACGTTCACGAAAGAGGACTCCCAAGGTGTGAATCCTCTTAACTCTTCTGCCTCGAAACAGGGGGTATCTCTGTCCTAGAAGTATTTCGTCTCCTCTAGAAAGGAAATTACAATCTCTGAGGACGATGTCATTCATGGACACAATGGCAAAGGGCCGACGACTGTGTTTAAAGACCACGTCCAAGCTCAGTTTGTAGCTAATATGGCGACAACTCTCATCATCCGACCCCTCGGGAGAAATGGTATGGGTTTCACAGCCTTACAGAACCGTCTGAAAATAATATGGCAGCCTAAGGGAGACTTCAAACTTATGGACATTGCGGATGGGTTTTATCAAATTCGTTTCTCTAACGATCTGGACTATCGGAAAGCACTGTTCGAAGGGCCACACTTCCTGGGCAGTCGACCGCTCCGAGTATTCCCGTGGCACATAGAGTTCGACACCAAAGTCGATCACGTCGAGTCGGTTGCTGCTTGGATCCGATTTCCCGGGCTGCCTATGCATTATTACCATAAAGTCCTTCTGGCCTAGATAGCGAAACTGGTGGGCGTCTTCATTAAAGCAGATACTCACACTCTGTTGGAGGAGAGAGGCCTTTTCGCCCACATTGCGGTACGTTTGGACCTCCGGCGACCTCTTACGTTATTGGTGACTATCGACGGAAAAGCATACCCAGTGCAATATGAAGATCTGCAGGAAATATGCTTCTCCTGTGCACGCTACGAGCAAATGGCAGAGGCTTGCCCTTTCAATTCGAAGGAAGCAGACGGTCCTTTCGGGAATCACTCCGGCGAATCGTTGGCGAAGCATACGAACGGAATAGTCAACAATATTGCAGATCTCGAGGGTCATCGTAGTCAAACAGATCCGCTGGTCAAGGCTGAC
Organism: Pinguicula primuliflora; assembly: GCA_025802335.1. Classification (NCBI taxonomy): domain Eukaryota; kingdom Viridiplantae; phylum Streptophyta; class Magnoliopsida; order Lamiales; family Lentibulariaceae; genus Pinguicula; species Pinguicula primuliflora. Next base: position 33,227 of record JAOYMZ010018242.1, read on the forward strand.
ATCGGACAGACGCTTTATCACTAAATGCCACTCATGCAGAAACATTTGTTCACCCTTCTGACGTTATATCGCGTGGAGCTAACCCAATACCGAACGCTGGGAGGGAGAATACATTTCCAACCTGGCATTCACCCATTATTGATGATATAACTGTCCCTGGGCCGTGGCTTATGGCCCCCCAAAAAATACGATGTCCACCACGTGAGCCCAAAACCACTTCGCAAGCCGGCCCGTCAAGCATCGCTGAGTCTGGTCGTTTCGCCATTCTGCAATCACAATCGGAGGAACCAGAGTTGCTGTCTTACAAAATTTCCAACAACAATCTGGGCCATCGTTCAACCATCTCTGCCTCCACCAAAATAGCCGACGGTAAAGGCAAGAGAAAGCTCAATACCCATAAGAGGATTAAGGGGCCGAATGGTATTGAAAGGGTTTTGCCTGGTTTAATGCCTCTTCCGATCTCGATCTCTGGTACAGTAGAAGACCCCCAGCTGAAATCTTCGGAAAATGTCCCTAGTGCCAGGTCCGGAGCTTCTACCTCCCACTCGGATGACGCTCCCAACCATGTCGCAGTGAGGGTACCACATCCAAGCCAAAGCAGTAAGATTCCAATCCCTAGTCTACAATCCCGATTTACATATAAGCAAGCTGAGCTGTGTGGAATACATCTTAAGAAGATTATTATGGCTAGGGATTCTACTCAGCAATCTATGGACACGGATATAGCGCCTCTATCGGATTTGGGGTCTCTACCCGTGGATGAAGATATGGATCCGGATGGAAGTTCCGATGTCGCATCTCCAAAATGGTCAGCTGGTGCAAAAGACCATTTGGACCAGGTCCTGCAGTGCCACGAACCTATGGGGGAGAAGGGCACCCCCAGTAACCATCTAGGTTAGTCCCCTCGTTTATCACTCATGTCTGTCAATATTATATCTTGGAATGCCCAGGGCATCAAAAATACAACCACGGTATCTGCTTTGCATGATCTGATTACGACATACAAGCCTTCTCTACTGGTTATTCTGGAATCTCAGGTGAGCGGAATTGAGGCAGAGAACATTATTCGGAGTATCGGCTTCGGTTTTGAATCTTCTTTCAGGGTGGAAGCCTCTAGATTTTTTGGAGGCCTGTGGGTTATCTGGAGGGACATACTTGAGGTAACTGTGTTATCACAAGATTGGCAGTACATCCATCTCTTAGTGCAGGACAAAGACTCATGGACTTTTAACTTAACCGCTATGTATGGTAGCCCATCGCCCTCTATACGAAGAGATCTCTGGCTTCAATTGTCGCGGATTGCAGGAGACATCTCTCTACCATGGTTGGTGGTGGGGGATTTCAATGCATATCTGAGTTCGGGAGATAAACTGAATGGGAGACCATCGCACGACTCCTGGAGTTTTAGGAATTGGGTGGAATTGGCCGCCGTCAAACCCATTGACTACTCTGGATCGCGATTCACATGGGCAAGAGGTAACTGTCATGAGCGTATATATTGGGCATTGGCTAATGCGGAGCTTATTTCGAAGATTTTGTCTGTTAAACTGCATCATCTCCCAAGGGTATCCTCCGATCATTCTCCGCTGCTGGTACATATGAATACACACAGAGGGGATAGGATCTCAACCCCCGCTTTCAGGTTCATGAATATGTGGTGTTCACACAATGCCTGGTCCTCATGGTTTCGGGAAACTTGGAATGCGGAGGTCCCACTCACTAAAGCTCTAGCGAAACTGACTGGGGAACTAGATATATGGAAGTTTGACATTTTTGTAGATATTTTCCGAAAGAAATGGCGACTACACAAACGTTTAGGTGGAATACAAAGGACACTTGAGAACCGGTGATCGAATTATCTGCAGGAGCTCGAAACTACACTTAGATGGGATTTGGAGGTTGTCCTAACTGAAGAGGAGTTACTAAAAAACAGAATCATTGCAGTTTGTGGATCCAGCAAGGTGATAAGAATACGAAGTTCTTTCATTCAAGGTTCAAAAGGAAGCAGCGTAAAAGGAAAGTGGGCCCTATACAGCAGGAGGACGGAATGTGGTGCTCAGACAAACAGTCAATTCTTGAAGGTGCAACAACGGTCTTCCGCCGGATTTATGCTGCAACATCTTCAAACCAGTTGCCGATCCTTCCACCTTATCCTTTGAGTGGCATGTTCCCGCCTCTGTCAACATCCAGTTAGCACTCTTGAGCCAGGAGGTCCTACCAGAGGAGATCAAAGCTGCCCTATTTTCTATGGATCCGGACAAAGCACCGGGACAAGACGGTTTTACGGCAAGTTTTTTTCAATCCAGCTGGGATGTGGCTCACCCTCACTTATTGGCTTTGTGTTGCAGGTGTTCGAATTAGGGACTGTACCACCGGAAGCTAACGAAGGCCTCATCTCCTTGATGCCTAAGATCACCAGTCCGGAGAGTTATGACCATTTCCGTCCTATTACATTAGTCAACATATGCACAAAATTGGTGTCCAAGATTATAGCCAATGGACTCAAACTGGTGCTCCCTTTGCTGATCTCGAACAATCAATCAAGTTTCGTTAAAGGCAGGCATAAATCCGACAACATTCTAGTGGCCCAGGAAGCCATACATTCTATGAGGTTATCGAAGAGGACAACTGGGTATATGGCCATCAAGATTGACTTGGCAAAGGCATTCGATAAACTCGAATGATCCTTCATCCAGGATACTATCAAGGATATTGGTATACCAGGACTTCTCGCTGATGTTATTCAATCCACTCTAGCGACGAACTCCACACGAGTCTCTTGGGAGGGATTAAGAGGAATCCAATTCCATCCTAGCAGAGGTGTCCGGCAAGGCGATCCGGTATCACCCTACCTGTTTATACTCTGCATGGAACGACTTACCCATGCGATTAATCTAGCCACCCAGGACGGTCGGTGGAAGCCTCTGACATTCGGGCGCTCCAGGTTAGTCCTTTTGCATTTATTTTTTGCTAACGACCTTATACTATTTGCAGAATGCACAGCTATGCAGGCAAGGATGCTGATGGACGTCATACAAGGGTTCCTTTCGTCTTCAGGGCAAACCATGAATGCTAACAAATCAGTGTTGTGGTTTTCCCCAACGGTTCCCATCCCAGTAGCACGTGAGGTGGAAAGCATACTAGGCATACGACTTGTTGATGATCTGGGAGTATATCTGGGGGTGCTGCTGATTCATGGATGTGTATCGGGGACTACATATGACCCTCAGCTTGTGAAAATACAAGAACGGACGATCAGGTGGTCCAAGCAACATATATCTCTGGCCGGCAGGGTAGTACTGAGTAAATCCGTTCTCTGTGCTATACCTAGTTATGCAATGCAAACAACATCTATCCCTTTGAGCACATGCGATAGTATGGACCGTTTCATTCACACATTCCTATGGGGGGTGATGCCAACAGCAGGAAACCTTTGCTAATCAGCTGGGATGAATGCTGACAGCCAAAGAATCGAGGGAGACTTGGTCTTAGGAAATGTCGTGATACGAACAAAGTTTTGATATGTAAGCTTGCGTGGCAGCTAACTGCAGGGCAGCAAGGAGATCAGACCCCCTTGTGGATCAAAGTTTTTATGGTGAAATACGATTTCCAGGATGGCAACATTCTTAATCAATGCCTTACCATCAGGGGTACTCGGCTGTGGAGAGCTATTATTGGAGTACTTGATGTTATAAGGGACGGATGTAGCTGGACAATCGGAGATGGTTGCACAGCGCGTTTCTGGACGGATTCTTGGGGCAACAACATCTCACCCTTGTAGTCCCATACCTTGAACCCCTTATCCAGTTCTGATGTCCTACTTCTTGTTTCAGATTTTGCACACCCATCAGTAGGATGGGACCTGCAAAGGCTTTCACAATATCTCCCAATGCCTATTATCCAATCTATCATGGCTACCCCGCCCCTAGGCCGAGATGCAGGCCCGGACGTTATAAGATGGAGGCACACTACCAATGGGAGGTTCTCTGAAGCTTCATCTTACGATCTGGTAACATCCGCAACTTACAATCCAGAAAGCCGGTTGTGGGATCGCATCTGGACCCTTCAGGTGCAGGAAGGGATCAAAATCTTTATGTGGAAAGTAGTACGGAACTGTCTTTGGACAAACTCTGAATGCCACCGCAGAAAAATTGCCCCTTCACCTGCATGTATCTTTTGTGGACAGGATGAGTCATTGATCCATATTTTGAGAGACTGTCATCGGAGTGCAGCAGTGTGGACTGAGATTAACCACAACCTGCCTCCAATCTTTTGGAATTGCGATGTCACAGTTGACTAGATTTTTATAATCTCAAAGCTTCTAACGATTTACCGAGTGTGGAGGTCCTTTTTGCAATTGCATGTTGGCAGCTATGGAGGTCAAGGAACGAGAGGATATTCCAGAATGTGCAATCCTCGACGCCTTCGCTCATAGCTGTAATCAAAGCTCTGGTTCATGAGAATCATTGTGTATTCGCAGGGCTAAAATGAGCTCAACTCACTAAGTCCCAAGCACTTGCGGGCCTTCCACATTCCTCGACCTTCAGATTGGCAGACACAACTTCACCTACAAAATATCTCATCTACACAGACACGGCTGTCCAGAGACAATCCAGGGTGGCTGCCTTCGGAGTGGTCATCCGCGACAAGGTCTCCGTATGGCTTGCTGATTACTCGGGACTGATAGGTACCTGTTCGGTGGTGATGGCCGAGCTATGGGCAATATGGCACGGGGTCGATAAATTGTCTCAGCTCGGTCTCAGGAACGTAAAGTTGATGACAGATTGTAGCAATGCTTTAGACCTACTACTGAGGAGATCAGGAGACTCCACCGTCGAACCACTCATCCGGCAGATTCAGGATAAGCTCAGGGACCGGCAGGATGTTGTCTTTCAACTCATCCCGAGAGCTGAAAACGTCTCAGCAGATCTGGTAGCTAAAACTGCACTTAGTTTACCAGATTTCAACACCCGTTTCATCTCCAGGAGTATATCAGACAATTTAGCAGGCCGGGTGGTTTCAGGCTCTAACCTGATCACTCAGAGCAACATACAAGACTCTGGAGACTCTCCAGGACACCGTCTCTCAACATCACCTACTGTTACCACCAGGGATCATGAGTCAAGAAGTTTTGTTTTTGAGCCACCTTGAAGGCTGTTCCTTTTTTTTTTGCTGCAATTTTATTGCTTTCCCCCAACGTATTAAAAAAAGAATGAATTATACACAATTTGGGCTACTATATACAATATTGGACCTCTTCTCTGACTTGGGCTTCAGGTTATCAGCAGATTTGGGCTCCAACTGCTCACTTGGTTCATCAGCCAGATCCCTATATTTGAGGTTTTTATTAATGCTATTGAATTATGAAATTGAAGTCTCCTTCTTTGGCTGCCACAGTTTATCCGGAAACTTCCCACGGCACAGTTCATTCGGAAACCTGACAGCGCATTTTAGATATTATGAAAGGATGGGAAAAAGGTACTTATATTTTGGTGAACATATTATCCTGCTTAAGTCTGTATTAATAGTTATATCGCTCTACTAATCGATCTATAAAGCTCCAATTTATATTCAAAAGAAGATGACCAGCCTAATGTGAAATTTTCTGTGGGGAGGAGCACTGAATGGCCCTAAGCGGATTACCTGGGCTAGTTTAAGACTAATCTACTATCCCAAACAGAAGGGTGGACTCGGGGTTAGACGCATGACAATTTAATGAATGGCTACTGAGAAAGGGGGGACAAAGGTATCACGTAGAAAAGTGCTATATGGATAAAAGCAATAGAATCCGTATATGGAAATAGCACACCAACAAGTATCGAATTTCATGTGCAGACTAGGAATACAAAAATGTCAAGCATGGTAGAAAGACTTGAATAAAACCATTTTATCCCAAGAATGGTTTCATATCAAACCCAAGTAATTCAACTGGTGAGCTGGATACCTTCAAATGTGGAGGTACAGGGGTTCGATACTTTGCCTATCCAAAAAAAAACAAGTTAAGGAAGTAACTAGGGAATGGGGAGGATACGAAATTTTTGATAGAATCATGGCTGCAAAATAGGTTATTGATTGAACTATATCCAGATTTGCACAATCTAGCTGCTGACAAACAAATCATAGTTGCGGATAAAGGAACATGCTTGGCGACATCCTGGCGATGGAATCGACTTCTGAGTGATGTGGAGCGAAGTACGCTTGCTAATTTGCTGATCCTACTGCAACAAGCCCCTCCTCCTGGGCAAATGAATGATATGTGGAAATGGAATGACAGTATACAAGGTAAATATCATACATGATACAACTGATGTATGTGAGCAATTGATGAGTTCTGAATGGCAAGACATAAAGATCGCTGCATAAATTCCGAAGGTATGGAACAAAAGTTTACTTATCAAAATCTGTGATTTCAACTGGAAAATGCTGATGAATCGAGTTCCAACTCCGAAAAATCTGGCGCGAAGAGGAGTGATCATCGACTTGCCGATATGCCCCCTTTGTGACCTGGAACATGAATTTGTTGCACACTTATTTCTTGAATGTTCGGTTGCTAGGTGTTAAGGAGATCAAAGAATCGTGAAGATTTAGTCAAAGATCTACATAAGGTTGTACAAGAGGATGATTTCAGTAGGAAATAAAACCTCCGTTAAGCAAGCTTTTGTGTTCTTCTATTTTTCTTTTATGGTACCAGAGCCATCGTTGCTCACGCAGTACGTTCGATCCTGAATTGAGTGTCAAATTCAGTGATTCATCTACTTGGACTCGATTGAAGTGTGATCAATCGAGCCTCTCTTGTTCTTCAGTTTCTAAGGTATTAAACGAGTAGTAATTCGGGTGGATCTGTCACTGTGAACTCGATCTGAGTTTTTCTTGGCTGCAATTTTTGGTACTCAAACAACAACAATAAAGTTGAAGTCTTTCCCCTTCAGAAACGAATAGAAACTCATCCATGACTTTTTCCTATCCCAATATTTCACAAATAATCTCTATCAAACTAGATTCGAAAGACTATCTCTCATGGATGTCTTAGATCATTCTAGTTTTACGAAGCTATGACCTCATGTCAATAGCCAATGGAACTCTACCGTGTCTGGCTGCTAATCTACCACAACAACGGACAAAAGATGATGAACAGAAGCCCGTACCAGATTCCATCAACCCAGAGTTCGTCGAATGATGCCGCAAGGATCAATTTGTCCTTGCCGTGATCAATGAATCTCTCTCCACTGAAGTCTTTCCTAAAACCTATGGCCTGATGAGTGCCTCCGTCGTATGGGACAAATTGACTCAACGTCTTTCTCCCAAGAATGTCTCCAGAGTTCTAAATTTGAAGAGACGACTTCAAAATCTCAAACAAGGCCAACAGACTTGCACGACTTTCCTTCAATTCGCAAAACTGCTACGAGCAGAATTATCTGCCGCTGGATAGACGGCAACCGACGATGAATTGATCGACTACATCACTGGAGGACTCTCCATTGGCTTCCAGATGTTTGTTCTCCACATTTTCTTTTGCTAGGCGGATCACCCAGCTTTCTTAGGATGATTTCGAAGGATAATTGTTGACATACGAGTCGCTTATTACCGTTCCCGCACACCTGACCAGGACGTCGTCGCACTGTGGTTGTCAAAAGATTCCATTGAGTTTGGTGATCCATGCTCGACTGGGGCGCCGTTCCGCGGCTCCTACCATGGCGGTCACGGCCAATTTACAGGCAGAGGTTGCTATGGTAGACGAAATTCAGGATGTGGGTGCTTTATTTCTGGCAGCAATGGTCGATTCCCGGTTAACCTAGCAATTTCCCGATGATTTCACGGCAACAACGAATTCCCTGGAGCACAGGATGGTTATTTTTGTCGGAACGATGAATTTCCAGGGTAGCAAATCTCTAATCCTATGCCTAAACCGAATGAAATGTATGGGTCGATACCTACTGGACCTTCTGCAGTCACTGAGCCGACACACAGCAATTTTGGTGGCCCAAGTCAAATTAATAATCAGCCGAGAAATTTTAGTGGGTCGGGACCTTCTGGCCCAAATCGAGCCCAGTCCAACATTGAGTCGAGCATGGTCAATCCATATGCTTGCCAGATTTGTGGAGACACAAGTCATACTGCTCTGGACTGTTTAAATCGTATGGATTATACTTTTTAAGGCCGACATCCACCTGCAGGACTGGCTATGACAGCTCAGTCTAATGCTGCTCTTGATAATAAGGTGTGGTTTGCTGATTTCGGGGCAAATAATCATATTACTAATGATTTGGCAAATCTTTCTTTGCAGGTAACCCCGTCTGATTCCCTTATTCTTTCAAATATTTTTCATTGTCCAAATGCCTTTGTCAAGTTGCTTTCTGTCCCTTCACTCAACAAAATAGGTCATCCCTACACTCAGACCAACGGAAAATGGTATTTTACCTATTTTTGATTAAAAATGATATAATCTCAGCCGTATGTGGTGAAATCTGACGGTCGAGATTATTGTTGAGTATATAAGGGAATTGTTGGGTAGAGGAAGATTTCTCTTTTTTGTTTATTAAAACCTCCTAGTGGAAAGGGTTACTCGTTAAATAAATACATGAAGATTTCTCATAGTATATATATGTAATATTTTTCTAAAATATGAGTGATCTCAATTAAAATGACTCATGTATTTATTTTATTAATCGTAAATAATTATGTGAACCAAAATTATTTATGCCTGTAATTTTCTAAAGATTAAACTATAAAAAATATATTTATTAATGTCCCAAAATTGAATCAATGAATGAACAAATTTTTACAGTGTTGACTGTTGAGCCTAAATTACTGCTAATTGGATCAAACAAGAGTGGAGCATGTGGCTGTGGAGGGATCGAAAATGGCAGGCAGCAAGTATTCACGCCCATCGACGCCGTGCGCATTGTAGCTTCCACCCGTCGTGGGGTCCACCAGCAAATCGCCGGCATATCCCGGGTAGGCCCCCTTGGCGTAGACTCCGGGGCAGGCCGTCGCCGCTTCCAGGGGAGCGGTGGCGGGACCTTGATAGAACCCGTTTCCGAATGGATTTGTGGCGGTGCCGGCGAGAAGTGCGCCCAAATTGATGACCATCCCGTCCAATCCGACGTCGTTATTGGGCGCGATCAGGGGCGGGCTCTGTGGGCCGTAAATGGGCTGGTGGAATGGCCAAGCGCAGAAGCCCGGGCATTGGGTCTCCGAATTCCCCACCCAGATATAGGCGAATTTCGAATTCTTCCCGTCGACGGCGGCGGATCTGGATCCGTGAGTGCCACAACGGCTGACACAGAACCCTTCCACGGCGACGTCAACCGCCGTGAGTACGACGTTGATGGCGTTCTTGTGGTCACCTCTGGAAGCCAACTGTACGATTTTCTTCTCCGTCAGCGATTTCCCGAGCGAATAATCGTCGACGAGGATTTGTTTGTTGAGGAAGAGGGAGAGCGATGACGGCTTCTTCGGGGCTGCGATGTCGTAATACTTCTCGACAGATTTCCACCACGCCGCGACCGAGGGCTGCGCCGTAACCGATTTCGAGAGGGACGCGATGAAATCTGTGACGACCGCCCTCTGTGGTGCAGTGAAGCTTCCGTACCAAATGAGGTTGACGGCGATTTTCCCGTTGAGCAGTGGGCCGTTATGATACCGTAGCAGCTGCGTGTCTTCCGTATCATCTTTGAGAACCCTTGAAGCCAACCCACCATTGAAAATAGACATGATAACCAGAAACGTCACCATAAAGCAAGCATTGGAAGCCATTATCTATGAACTGAGCTCGAGTACTGAAAGGCAGAAGCTGATAGTTAGGTTAGTGAGTATTGGTGAGTTGATGATGAGAAAGTAGATGACATTGGTGTTGTCTATATATATATATGCGGAAATGGGCGTGAGTTGCGCGTCCTATGGAATTGGGTCTGCCTTCTGGGAACGAGGGGGACTTGGGATTCATCACGCGCAACAGTTATTTACAGCTGACAGTGAGATTTTTTTATTGTAATAAAATTAGATGAATAGAGCATCGAATTCAAGTGGCTAACTTTACATAATTTTTTTTTTCATATAATGGATGTCTACCGAGATTCAAACCAATCTTACATACACTCATACTCTCATACACACTCACCAGTATCTCGATAACTGTACATAATTTGATACCTTTTAAATAAATAAAAAAATCTTAGAGCATTAAATCATCCTTGATGGTGAATCAAATCAGCTTAGTCTGATGTCAATTAGGTGAACTACTGAATAAGAGGTCTCGAGTTCAAGCATCAGTAAAAGCGTTTGGCCAGGCCTAATCCATAGGAGCCTTTGGGCTGGGTGCAGGCCTCCCAGATTAGTCGAGTATTTCTGCCAACTTACCTACCTAAAAAAAGATCTAGACAAATGCGGCTTAAACTTGAAACTCAACTTATTATCAAAGTTTCTTAGAATATAATATAGACTACTTTGGGATGTTGCATCCGGTCCGAATGCTCCTGTGGCATAGCCAGACCAAGCGATGGTTTGGATCATAAACTCAATGCCTACGAAGAGTTAACCGGTTTTCTACTATAACAAGCGATCTTGATTTGAGTGATCATATCGAAATCGATTATAATGTAAATTGAAAATATAAGATGTGGTGAACTGATAATTTATATCATTTTCCTTTAAAATTGAAATGGTCCTCCAGTCCTAATTCCCCTGTTTCCAGCGTTTTCTGCTGCCCACTAGTTGGCCATCACGGGCAGGGCTATTATTCTCCCAGTTTTGTCCCTTATCCGTTTAAAAGTATCCATTGCGCCCCAAGGTGAATATTGTAATATCCTTTGCTGGCAACTTGGAGACGTTGGGATTCTGAATTCTCATCCAGGCTGTCGGGTTGGTAAGAATTTTGATCTCTACACTACAGTTGTCGAATAGTACATGGATTTACGGGACCGTGGGTGGACAGAAAAAAACAGATGGCCAATAACATACATACTAGATACTACTAGTGATTATTTTGCTACCCAAAAAAAACTATAATAGGTGATTGCACTTTCGTCATTATAATATATAGATATTATTATGATATGAAATTAGAAAAATGATATAATACACCACTAGCTGATGCTGATGTGTTAACAAAATTTTAACCTCATATTTTATCCCAACACTCAAAACATTTCATACAATTAAATTATGACACTTCAAAAATGGTGCAAAGGTGGAATAAGCTGACCCAACCAAAATTGGTGCATTTACCTGAAAACTCATCCAGAACCGAATTCCGACGAGATACAATTTGATGAAGATAGGAATTTCAATATTCACGGATGAATGTCCCCTTGACTAACCACGCCCTAAATCCTCGACTAATCTATTCCTAGAATTTCCTTAAATTACAAGATTATGGACAGAATTACATGCATGGCTTGGAATTAGTAGATCAACTTCTAAGTAAATAATAATTTCCAAAAACAAAAAACAAATTAATTGAGGAGCAATAATTTTTCATATATTAGGTGAGATGTATCAAAAAAAACCAGACAACCAACGCAATCCATTGAACAAGCATCAGACCCACAAGATTCGATTTCAATGTTGTTGGGATTTCTTCAAACAATGTACAAGTTCCACGTTCGTGCATGGGATTTTGTATCATAAAAAGAATTGTTCGGAATCTTATCCGAATGAATAAATAAAAAAGAATTGAGCAAAATGGGGTTTGCTTTAGTTATAAATTTTCTGCTATCGGGCTGTATATTTCGTACACGCAGCCTTAAGTTCTGAATTTTAATCTTGTTCGTTCATTATTGTTCTGATGGCCAGGATCAACAGCATTTTAAAAACTAAGTGATCCTCTTCTGACCCTCGAATCAACAATGTACGATCAGGATTAAAATTCGAAAATGACGATTATTCCAAATATACCATAAGACATTTTAAAATTGAGTAATGCTACATGTGCCCTTTTTTGGGACCTCATTTTAAAAACGAGTAAAAGTCAGTTTACACCCATGTGGTTTGGGGTAAAGTCAATTTACCCCCCTGTAGTTTCAAAATTGACACTTTACCTACCTGTGCATTAAAAAATTGGCAGTTTACCGCCGCGTGCAGTTCACTCGCCCATACTGAGAGTGGGCGAAAAAATTGGCCAGAAAAGACAATTTTACCCCTCCACTTAATTTATTGAAGCAACTAACAGCATGGGGGAAAACCAGATTTCGGCCTGTAAATGAAGCAACTAACAGCAACAGATTTCGGCCTGTAAATGAAGAAACAACATGGGGGAAAACCAGTACTTCAGGCAGAAATCTGTTGCTCCCAAGTCCCAGCCCTAACTAACAAAAGCCGACCATAATCAACAATCAAACATAGTTCACAACATCAACAATCAACATAGTTCACAACACCCATAATCATAAGTCATAACAGATTCAAATCCAACAGCGAGGGACATAACCATACTGTCGTCCTCCCTTGCAGCAACATACATTCATACAAAAGTGTGCATAAAACAAAAGTCATATAATGCCTCAATGAAAGGAGTCCCGGAACCTGCACAATATGTAGACAGACCCAAAAATGAAAACCAGAACACACTCCACAATACTACAGACACCAATTCGGCTAATCATTGGAGCATCATGACAAAACTACAAGTACCTGACATCATTTGAACATATAGTATCCTGAATTTGGCTAATCATTGGAGCATCATCCAATTGGTTGACAATATCGTGCTCATTTGAGCTCGTAGCTCTATTGGATTGCTGCTATAAAATAAGTGATTTAATTAAGGATAATTCAAAAACTATGAAGAGATATAATGCAACCCCATAACTAACAAAAACTGACCTTAATTTTGGAATTTGGATGTTGAGGATTAGGGCAAGTACGCAGATTATGCCCGTTCTGAAGACATTTTCCGCATTTAATATGAAGCCCCTTTCTTAATGAAGAATTGCTTTGGGACTCTTCTGCTGATTTTCTCCGTTGTTTCTTCGGTCTACCTCTCACCTTCTTAATTTCAGGTGGAACTAATGGAGCATAAGCTTCCCTCACATAGTGTTGAGGGCCTGGAACTCCATGAATCACATTGCGATAAACCATCAAGTATGTATCCTTCTTGTAATAAGCATGCACATAATCTTCAAGATTGGCTCTTTTCATTCCTATTGCAGCAAGTGCGTGATAACACGGATATCCACTCAATTGAAACATACCACATGTGCATGTCGTAGAAGACAGGTCCACCAAATATGTCTCCCTGTAGTGATCAACCTCATATTTATCGCCCTCTGAAAGTCTTGCAAAACAATCTTTGACCTTCTTGTACTCACGATCCAGTTTTTTGGTAATGTTAGGGCAGATTGTACCTGCCAAAATAAGAAGCATGAAATATCAAACTTTATTTCTCTAAAGCATAAACAATATCAAAATCAATACCTGAGTATTTCTCCATTGTTGTTCGTCTTTCTTGAATTGTCTTCATCATTTTTTTCCTAATCCATTCGAACATTGAGATAATTGGCTTATCCCTAGCAGGCAGAATCCAATTATTGAATGATTCACACATATTACTAGTAATGCTATCGCACTTGCTCATGCAAGAGAAATATGCGCGACACCAATGTTGGGGTGGTTTGGTTCTCAACCACACTGCTGCTTCGGGATTTAGACTCTCCAACTTCTTCATAGTCACCTCGAAGTCAGTCTTATTTGCTGTAGCAGCAGCATGCCAAAAAAGTGTCTTTAATTCAGGTGACTTGTACAATTTCTTGAAATTCTCGTACATGTGTCTCAAACAATATCTATGCTCAGAATCGGGGGCCAAATCTTTCAATGCCTCGATAAGTCCTTTTTGCCTGTCACTCATAAAGGTCCATCGATACCTCTGTGGACTTCCAATATCATTCAACAATATTCCAATGAACCAGGTCCAGGTCTCCCGATTTTCAATGGGTATTAATGCTAAAGCAATAGGTCGCAAATTATTATTGTCATCCTTAACAACAGCCACTAGTAACTGACCACGATAAGGTGTCTTCAAGAAACAACCAACAAGACAAATATATGGTCTACAACCTATAAAATAATTAACAAATAATAATAAGTTATTTTCAATCTATAAAAAAATTAACAAATAATAATAAGATATTTCCAATCAAACTTGCAAGAAATTCATTTTTCATGCCATCAAGGGAGACATATATTCTCTCAAAAGTTGGAGGTTTAGAATAATCCACCTTCTTCAACAATATCGTACTGCCAGGGTTAAATTTTCTCAATGTGCGCAATAGTTCCATAACTCTGCATATTATTTGTCATCTGCACCACGAATAATTTCTAAGACCTTATTCTTGGCTCTAGCAACTTTTGTGTTGCTAACTTCTAGACCGCATTTTGCCCTTATAATTTCTTGTAACCTCAACTTACTTATTTTATGATTTTGTTTGATATCTTGTAGAATTCTCTTCGACTGATACGATGAAGTTGCAATTGTGCTATCCACCTTTCTTGCACATACATGCTCTCCACATAAAGTCTTCACCTAATGAAAAAAATGCATTATAAATACTGGAATAGTATACCATTTTTAAGTCTTCATCATTTTAACTTGAAATCCACTCCCATATTGTGCTGGTGATGCATGAATACACCAAGTGCAAGTCTCATTCTTGCACTTAGCTGTAATGCGTGCGTTCTCATTTTTTATGAATACTAAGTCATATCCATTCCTCACAGCCTAATCTCTCAAAACTTCTCGAAATTGTTTAGGGCTAGAAAACCTACAATCAAAGGACAATTAAATACAACAACATATCTTGTGCAAATCTGAAACCAAAGCACAAGTAAATACAAATAGCATATCATGTACCTATGACCCTCTTCAAACTTGTATTTCTCCATATCACAACCCTCGCTTTTTTTTTCACAACCCTCACTGAAATTAGAAATGCACTCCAGTATGTCTTTACTATTATCATCATCGTACCAATCTTCAAAATGCCCTATATTTATTAAACTACAGTTGTCATCATCCATATCATCCATCTCCTATGTGTAGATATAATAAGTTCAACATGAAGTACTCAAATCCAACCAAATCAAAAATGCATTAATGATCCAAATAAAACAAGTCTAAACGAATACTCACTCACGTGCTATTCACGGTACTCAAATCCAACCAAATCGGAAATGCATACTACAATGATGACCAAAAGCAGTAATGGGAATGATTGGATAGGCACGAGCAATTCAAGAATTCAGCTAGGCACGAGCAATTCAAGAATTCAGCTAGGCACGAGCAGATTCCATTTACGATACTAGATTATTAACTCAGTAATGAGAATGATTATTCAAGAATTCAGTAAATCTTCCCATTCGAACTGTATCTCCATCTCAATCAAATCAAAGACCAACATTTCCACACTATTGACCAAAATCAAGGACAGGCGGATACTACAAAATTCCAAACCCATCGTCACTCAACAATGGAGAACGATTCCCCGGCCTTATAATATTTGTCAGGATCGTTGCTCCGATGCCCGGAGAAAACAGAGTAGTAACCGTATGAACAAAATAGAGTATTACCCGAGGAGCTTGGAGGAGTCGATGGGAGATTGAAGGAGTCTTCGTTGGAGGAGTCTTCTGTTCTGATGGATTTGGGGAGAAAGGAGCGTATGTCGTCTGCACAAATCTGTGACCTAGGTTTGGATTTATTTTTTTTTATTTTTTAATTTAAGGACATTTTAGTATTTTCAATGTTATTTTTAATTAAAAAAATTGAGAGGCAACGTTGACTATTTTTATAAAAGATAGGGAGTAAATAGTGGCGAAGCCAGCTAAGCCGGAAGGGGACACCTGCCCCCAAACAAAATTCATTTTTTTAGCAGTAAAAACTATAATTAAAAAAAATATCATAGTATTAGCTTGTTGGCTAATTCTTTGTTCTGTTATTTTGATTTCCTCGACAACATTTTGTTATCCAGTTGTGAATTCTAATGATTTAGCTAGATTCTTACATTATTTTTATGACTTTGAAGATATTCTGTTGCAGTAAAAACTGGGTTTGTTTTTATACACGTAGGGTGTTTGATGGAATAACTAATAAAAATGTATTCATACTTTTTATATGTTTTGTCTCGGATCTTACTATCAGCTTTGAATATAATTTTTTATATTTTTTTATCAGAGTTAAATCTCTGTCTCTCAACTTCAACTTGACCTTAATAAGTTTTGTAGATCTATATCAATTGTAGTAGAACGAATCTAATAAATATGTACAACGAATATACCTTAATTATTGCGGAAGTTTGGTAGAAAATCGTATTCACCCGGACTGTAGAAATTACGCTTGAAAGAGGCTATGAAAAGTCTCTTTGGTGCTCACGAATCAAATCTCTTCCCCGGATGATGATTAGGATACAAACAGAGAAATCTTATGTTTCTGGTTCTGAACGCATGAGTAGAAAATGAGAGTGTGTGTATTCTCTAGGCCTAAGTGCCTTTATATAGAGAATTAGGTGGGCTTAGGTGGGTAGTGGGCTAGGTTAAGTTAATTAAACTAATTAATTAACACTTATAACATTTAAAGCCCAACAACTCCCACTCGGTCACAGAGGCCGTAATATCCCACCTATTGGCACACTTATTCCTTTGGCACAATAGCCTAGGTTACGTTGTGCTATCAACATTAATTTATTTCTCATGCTTCATACGAGAAGTGATTCGTGCGACCTTGTTGTAACGAGTAGTGTCATATTAAACTATCATCTCACTAACATGACACTTTCTAAGAACAGTGACAATGCCCCAAATCCTCGTTTGCATCACGTATGGCTACATTTTCCCTTAAGCTATAATATTTGATTATACACGTAGTATAATCGCCGGCTAAATATTGGTGTTGCTAGCAGGATTGTTCTTTAAAGGCTAATGACCATTCATTTTGACTTGACTGCTTTCCTAGCATGATCCAATGGACCGTACCTTTTGGCCCTTGGATGTTATACTAAAGTAGCATCATCGAATCTTGACTTCAAGTCATAGCTTTAAGTCAAAAGGGTAAAGTCGTTTTGAGCACTAGGGTGCTCAGGTAATCACACAATGGTAAACAGGGGAAACTTTACCATTCTTACTGTGGTCATTCTGTGGCGCACACTGTATGAAACGTATGTCATGGCAATACTCCCATTTAGGTGGGCCTGTCACAAGTCATGCCATGCGAATCGTAAACTATAGAAAAAAACACCAGTATTTATCTTTCACATTCGGCTTAAAAGGCTTTATATATATATGCAGAACCAGGAACTTCATATTTGATCCTCAATTAGATCTCATTTCAGACGAACTGAAGCGAGCGTCCAGAACTCTTAACAGTCTCATCCTTCATGCCACTCAGACATAAGGACGATTACCCGTGTGATAAGGCTAATCTTACGAAAGCTTTGTGACTCTTTATCGTGTCTTTATTGATATGCAAGTATTTGGATAAATGCATAACAATGAATGAAAACATACACCAGAGTTTCATTTCATAATCAATATATAATTCCTTTTGTTTGTACAAGATAATGATCAAACCCTATGCAATCCTAGACTCAAAACATGAGCTTTGAACACGTCTCTAGGAATCGGTTTGGTCATTGGATCGGCAATCATCTTGTCACTTGAAATATACTTGATGTTGATATCACCTTTGTTGACAACGTCTCGCACGAAATGATATCGTCTTTGGATATGCTTTGTTTTCCTATGAAAATTGGGATCCTTAGCAAACTGAATTGCTGCAGTGTTGTCGTAGTAAAGGTCTACAGGTTCATTGGGCCTCGGTGTCAGATCGAGGTACTGTAGGAAGTTTTTTAGCCAAAGTGTCTCTTGCACCACTAAGCTGCATGCGACGTATTCTGGTTCCATAGTAGACAAAGAGATGCAGTCCTGTTTTTTGCTGGACCAAGATATAGAGCCTCCACTGAGAATGAAGGCATGACCTGATATTGACTTGGACTCGTCCAAATTGCCTCTCCAATCAGCATCCGAGTATCCTTTTAGTCGTAGGTCCCCCCTTGATAGCATAGAACTAGATTGTCTGTTCCACGAAGGTAACGGAAGATTCTCTAGACCGCCTGCCAGTGAGCACGTCCTGGGTTGCTTTGGTAGCGACTCACCAAACCAACTACGAAGCAAATGTCCAGCCGTGTACATAACATGGCGTACATTAAGCTTCCCACAACACTCGCATATGGAATGGTGCTCATTTCTTCCATTTTCTTATCAATCTTTGGACATTGTTTGAGACAGAGTGCCAGACCTTTGTCCACATGAGTGTCAATGGATTTGGAATTATGCATCCTAAAGCGTTCGTGGATTTTATTATATATGCTCATTGAGACAAACCCAACATCCTCTTGGAACAGTTTCTGCAAATCTCCACACCAAGGACGAACATTGCTTCACCCATGTCCTTCATCTCGAAGACGGAGGATAGCCATTGTTTAACGGCATTGATCATTACTGTGTTGTTTCCAGCCAGTAATATATCATCGACATATAAGGAAAGAAACATCATTCCTTCCTTTGTATTGATGACATATACACAGTGGTCTTCGTCTATCATGGTGAAGTCATACGTAGTTATAACTTCATGAAAGAGTAAGTACCACAATCTGGAGGACTATTTGAGATTATATATGGATTTTTTGAGATGACATACCTTGTCATCTTTGTCTGCTAGTACGAAACCAGTAGGCTGATCCATAAAGATTTCTTCCTCATGTTTTCCATTGAGGAATGCAGTCTTTACGTCCATTTGGAAAAGTTCAAGATCCAAATGGGCAACCAGGGCTAGAAGCAGGCGAATGGAGGCAATTCTCACAACGGGAGAGAATGTCTCCTCATAGTC
>JAOYMZ010018243.1:0-35388 GCA_025802335.1 Pinguicula primuliflora
CTGTAAGTCACATTCCCTCCAAGCCTGGTAGCCAGCCTCCCCCTCCTTCGGAGGTGCAGGCTTGCCAGTAAGGTGCTCGATCTGGCCGCAGCCGCCGATCGCAATCTCCATACGCCGCTTCCATATCGGATAATTGCAATTATCCAAGAGTTCCCTTAACTTGATGTCACTCTGATTGTTGTTGCCTGTCCCGATCTTCTTAGGGATGATTGTAGTTTCCTTATTTTGCAGGGCTGCGACAATCTGTTCACCGATTAGAGGCGCGACCTCGGTGAATGCTGCCTTCTCGGTCATCTTCTCGTTGCCTTAATCTGATGATTGGTATATGATGACACCGGGATACGTCCCCTACTCCGATACCATGAAGAGTTGTGATTTACGCACACAAGAACACAGAATTATGTGGTTCGGCTATGCCTACATCCACGGGAGAAAAGTGTTTCGCTTGTTTTATTTCACCACACTGTTTACATCGCATACACCCTCTCTTTTATAAGCACAACTCGATAGACACTAATTCCGAGATTCTGGTAATTAAATCTCGGGAAATTGGGGAATGATTTAGTCAAATCTTCCCCAAAATACATCCTTGACTAACATCCAGCCCGTCCTCTGGTTGACGCAGGGGATGCCGTGACCGGAAATGCCCCGGGAATGGTGTCCTTCCTGGGGACTTTGGTGGGTTTCTGGTGGACGGGTGTGAGATTTTGGTGGGCGGTGGGGGCCGCAATGTGGATGGATGGTGGCCGGCCGAATAGGCAACAGGGTCGTCTAGAAGCCACCACAGTTGCAGTGCCTGGTTGTTCGGCTGAGTGTGCTCCAGCAACGGTGGCGCGATGAATGGCATCGGAATGGCATTATGCGGCGGAGGGACACGGTTGTCCTTGGTTGTAAGCGTTGTAGCCAGAGGAGGGTCAGTGGCGGGAACCGGTGGTCCTGGTGACCTATGTGCAGCCGGAGTGGTCGGCTGTGAAGTGGCACGAGTCTCAACAGATCTGACCACGGTTTGGACCGTGGCTAGCTTGATATTTGCTGGCACTGGTGTCGGAGCTATCTGGACCGAAGGTACCGTAGAGGAACTGTGCGAATCCCCTACCGGTTCAATGCTTTCTGCTATGGCCACTGGATGGGGTAGGGACATTGCCGGCGGAATCTCCGCTGTGATGATTCCCACCGGTGGAATGGAGAGCTCCTGCGGAACTATGTCCACCGGGGAGTGTCGTATGATGTTCGGTGGCAGAGCGGGAGTACAGGTGACCCGCGCTTCCACCGTGGTGATCTTTGCCACCAAGGCATTCAGCATCTCCAAGATTTGCCTGCACGTATCCGCTATATCGGTTGTCGGGAGGAGTGGCGGAGTTGGCGTAACAGTGGTGGTTGGCGGAGGAGTAGGGGCGGTCGAGGCTGGCAGCAGTGAGCCATGGGATGGAGCTGCCAGTGTCGGGTGTGAGGTATAATAACCAAGCTCCCAAGGAAATGTCGCTTGGCAATTGGAGTTTCTGCCAGGAAAGACACTTCATACTGGTAGGATGAATCGTTGTATGTGGCATGAGGATAATATGATGCATAGGGCGGCGGCATGGTTTTCTCTGCTTCTCTTGAGAAAGCTATTCTTCGGAAAGCTTGCTGTTGGGAAGGAGTTAACAGGTGTAACGGTGGGTCACCATATTTGACCGGAGAAGGATTCATTGTATAAGTGGCGACTCGTCAGAGAAGGAACTGAAGGTGGACGACATGGTTTCTACTCGCTCGCTCTGATACCAATTTTCAGGATTCCTGATAGGATAAGTTGAACTCTAAAGGGATAGAGAGAACAATTCGAGTGGACTCGATACAAGGGAGAACACAACCCGTTGCCTCAATGGGAGAACAAGACCTTGAAACCAAAGAGAAGATAAAACTTCATTCGTAAACTTCCATACATTACAAGTCATACAATGGTCTTTATATAGGCAAATGGAAAAGGACCTCTACACAAATACAAAGATACAAAAGGACTAATACCTAAATACATCTAGATTACGCTTTATTAGGTCCTTGACAGAGTCATAGCATTAATCTTGATCAATTCACCAAGTAATGCCACTATGGTCTTGAATACGTTCTCTGACAAAAACTTGATAGGAGTCCCTCGTGCTCGTATCCAAGCCTGGCGAGCTGGTTTCCCGAGTAATAGCTTCCACTGCCTAACCCCCAAGAGGCACACCTTAGTCAGTATCTCCAAATTATTTAAAAAATTGATCTGTTGCTAAGTACTTTTGGTATTTATTAGAATCTCTCTGCCCTCCAATCTGATCGCAGTAGAGCCTTGATACCCTCCATCCTGTAGAATTATATTCAATGTTGCAATGTCTAACACAGGTGAGCTGGTACCGATTAAACAGGTTTGCAACCAATCGTCTTCACCAGGAGCAGAGCTGAACTCGATTAGATCCCCAGTCACTTGCTGGTTGGGAGTTTAGCCTAAAGTACTCCTTTGCCGTGCTAATATAATCGGAGCATGACCCCTGTCTGTTATTCTGGAAATTCTACCTTCGTGTGTTCTGTTCGGTGGGATATCACCCTTTGCTGGAGGAACGAGTGGCATGGTTGGATTTTGGGCCCTTTAACCCCCGTTTGCAACTAGAAGATCAGGGTGATTTAGAATTGAGTTTGTTGTTGGTTGCACGACGTCAAAGGATTTACGTGCTACTTCAGATGTCAGCTGTGGTGAGGGCGATGTGGTTTGAGTTTCTGGTTGGATTGTGACGTCGCAGCTTAAACTGTATGACCGGTTATATCTGGGACTGGGAGGGAAAGGGGGTGACGACGATGGATTTGCCATTTCGTTCAGGATGGGGGACCAACACTGGTGCTGGGGGAGATGGTTTCTTAATTGTTGTCGGGTTGTAAGGGGGCGCGGGTGCCGGCCGTTCGGCCGGCACGGAGGCAGCTACCATCGGCAGTTGAGTGGATGCGAGGGGGCATGCATGAAAATTCAGAGAGAATTTTCTTGCGCATGGCCACACGTGTTAACCCTAGATTCTTGAGCAACCCTAGATTCGAGGATGGACCACATCAAGTTACTTCTCCAACTTCTTCAGCTGACTCATAATTACCTGTGATGATCATATCATCAACATACACAACTAGAATGGTGATATAACCTCTATGTCGTCTGAAGAACAGTGTATGGTTGGAATTAATCTGCTGATGCTCCATAGGTGTCATGTCTATTTGAAACCTGTCACACCATGCTCTGGAAACTGTTTCAATACATAAAAAAATTTGAGTCGATGTACTTTACCCACGATTTCATTGGTGCTTAAATCATGAGGTATCTCGTTGTACGTCTCCGAAAATCAGCATGAAGAAATGCATTCTTCACATCAAAGTAGTGCAACTTCCATCATCCATTGACTGCCAAGTAAACAAGTCACAGTATTCATCTTGGCCACTGATGCAAAAGTGTCATCATAGTCTATGTCATATGTCTGATTATACGCCTTTATTACCATCTGTATTTTTCAATGAGTCCCTCTTGATTCTACTTTAAGGTAAAGAACTATTTACATCCAACAACTCTCTTGACTAATGGTAGTGTCACAAGCTCCCAAGTTTTATCTGACTCAAAGTTATTCTAGCATGCCTGATTTCCACTTGGGATCAGCCTTATCAATGTGTCATATGTTATGAATAGAATTCCTATCTAACGATGCAATGAATGCTTCATGTGCATGTGATAAATGAGAATAAAATATGTAACCAGCAACTGGATAACCATAACGATCAGGGAAAACTCTTGCATTAATGCAAGAGGACTTACATACTACCACAGTCGTGGGAGCAAAATGAATAGAAACCGTGTCGTTGTGTGTCCAGAGTCTGAGATATATGTAGATGTCTCCAAGAGTGGGGAAATGGCAGGCTTGACAAGCCTCATGTGTATGTACATTATCTAATCCTCTCCATGCACATGAGTCTCACTCCTTTATGTGAGCCCTCAGGTTCACTCTACTCAAGTGGCTCAATAATGCAAGGAACACGACCCACACTCACAACTCCTGCACCATCGACACCACTACTCAAAAAACCATCACCACTCACAACTCCGCGTCCGCGTCCACTCTCCTTGAGTAGCACAATAGGACAAGGAATACGACCCACATTCATAACTACCCCACCACCGGCACTACTACCCACAACTCACCTCCACCATCATCACTCACAACACATCTCCCATCACTAACAACCCATTCTTGCCTAAGACTGCTAGTATCTAAGGGGTCACGGCTCCTGCTCTCGAAATGTGACATCCATACTCAGAAATAGTATCTTTTCAATAGGATTCCAGTACTGATAACCATTCTGAGTTACTGATTACCCCACAAACACACATTTCATGGCTCGTGCATCCAACTTGCCGCTACGATCCTGTACAAAACACATACAACCAAAAATTATAAATGGAATGAGATCATCATTTGCATCGGTCAACACCTAAAAGGAAGATCTCCAGTCTAATACTTGTGAGAGAATTTTATTAATCAACCGAGTAGCTATCAAGACTGCATGCCTCCATAAATACTTTGTGACATTCATTGAGATCATCATACTACAAGCAACCGTAAGAAAATGTATGTTCTTTCGTTCTGCAACTCCATTCAGCACCGGTGTGTAGAGACATGTGGTCTGAATGCCATGTGAGGATAGATACTCACCGGATGCCCTATTAATATATTCAGTTCAATTGTCAAATCTCAGGACTTTCGCAACTGCATCATACTTAGTCTGAACTCTCCTGTTCAAGTCCTTAACACAAGCAAACACATCACTTTTATTTTTCATCAAATAAAGTCAGGTAACACGAGAGTACCAATCAATGAAAAACACAGTGCCTAAAACCATTCATAGTAACAATGGGACAAGGTCCCCAAACATCCAAGTCTATCATCAGAATTCCGCCGCCCAACACTAGTATATGAGCTTCTGATTTGTTTCCCAAACTCTCATGCATCACAAACAAGTTTCTCCTTATTCGTCTGTTCAAACAAAGCTGGATATGTATGACTCAAAAGACTAAAAGAAGTCTGACCCATGCGCCTATGATGAAGCAACAAGTCCTTTACAGATCGACCTCCACCGCCAGAACTCTCTACTATGGATGAAAGAGCTGAGTCCATTACTTCTCGATCGGTATACCCCAAGCCTTTATCATAACTTTCAGTCCCAAGCCTATCTGGTTCTCCTCGAAGGCCACTTTGGGAATAACAAAAAGAGTGATGCTACTCATACATTTTATTTTGACACTATTACTAAACACACACATGTGGCACCCTCCATGTCACGTTTTTCCCATTTTTTTTTCTTTTTCTCACGTTATTATAATGGTGCCACATGTGTGTGTTCAGTGATAGTGTCAAGAAAAAATGTATGAATAGCATTATTCATAACAAAAATTGATAACACATTAGTTGTATAATAATGACACTTACGGATAAGAGGTTCATCGGAAAAAGTAAAGCATCAAAACATTTGACAGGAACAAAGAATCAGTAAATCGCACAGTACCAACCATTGGCTGAGGCATACTATCAGCGGTATGAATACTCTCTTATACTAGTAGGTGAGTATAAGAGGAAAAGCCCGCCAATGACATGTGGGTAAGTACCCAAATCAACTATACAACGAGAAATAAAGGTAACCTCATGTATGAGTCTAAATCAAAAAATTCAAAATCTTAGGATCCACCTTCTCCAAGAGTTCCAATTTTCCACATGTCATTGCTCAATCAACTGTAACACCTCATTCACACGTCCCCGCAATAAAAAATTTAAAATACTCAAACAAAAACTCCCAATCACATAAACCACATCAAACCTTCAATCCACTATTCATTAAAAATTCACCAAATTGAATAACATCCACAACATCCAATCAACAAGAATACACAATTCACTCAAATTCAATCTCAATCAAGAAATACTTATATCAAATCTCCATCAACAAACCCACCAAATTCTCCAAATCCACTCAAATTCAGCCACAAATCACAATGCCCCCTCCAATCTATCCAAACACAAAATTCTCACAATTCAAAGTAACAACAATGAAAAATCAACTCCCAATATTCTGGTCGGCCGGAAAAAGGCATGAGAAGTGGCGGTCACCGGAAAAAAGATGGTCAGAAAAAGGCGGCACATGAGCATGGGGGTAGGGTGCGAGCAACGGGTTCAGGTGGCGGCAGCTGCAGTTGCGCCAGGGTTTCAGGGGCTAGGGTTAGATTCTTGGGAAAATATTGCTTCTTCTTCTTAGTCACAATAGCAATTGGCTTTAAATGCAATAAGGGGTTAAAGAAATAACTACCCCTTGAATACCAACAGTGGGTTATTTAGTCTTCAGTTTATACTGGCTGTGATATAGAAGCTACGTCTGCATCCTTAGCTAAGTGCAAAGCTGCTAAATGACAGGTTGAAGTATATATGCAACAAAGAGGGAACAAAGACGAGTTCCACTGCTCTTTCTGCACTGGTAGATTGCACAGGTTAGTCACGTACATCATTTTCTGCATGAGTATTAGTCTGACAATTTGATAAAAGGGACGTTCATTGAAGCAACATTAATTTGATATTATAGAATTTGAATAAGACAAATGCTACACTATGCTAGTATCCCCATCATTTCGATATTACATCTGAGCTAAGAAAATATCACTTTGCCAAGATATAGTTGTGGTATAAGATATAGTTGTGGTATAAGATATAGTTAACGTCTGGCTATTGCCTATGGCTTGTATACTTTTTTTTTAGCAAAGCCCTATGGCTTGTATATTGTGGGGTTTAGTTTATATATAAATGACAGAAGTTGAATAATTGCATTCATTTTAGATGCACTCTTTTTATACCGTTGCATCTGGCTGGTTTGACGCAAATCTAACGGTCCTTGAGCTATTTTACCAATCAATTTGTGTTGGTTCTTAGAATTCATACCATTTTTACAGCGTGCAAACCTTGCATCAGTATGGCCTTCAATCTTTATGTCTCGTGTTTCTTGAGCAAAAAATGATTATCCAAATGTTTTAATATCATCAAAACAAATACTCAGTGAGTGAGTTGTGTCTTGCCCATAAACTGACTGATTACTCGAATAGCAAGTGAGATACTGAGTCTGGACGGCTTCGGATAATTAAAACTTTCCTACAAGATACTGTTATTTTCTTCTAGTTTCAAGATATAAATCAATAATGCAGTAAAAGTCAGTTTGCGTCCACAGTAGTTACAACTTACACCTGATATGGAGTAAAATAAATCTGATAATTAAATATTTTCCTATGTGACAAGAGAGATATCTTACTATAAGCGTTTTTTTCCCTTAATGCCACACACGGCATCCCAAATTATTAGTTACAAAATGCTGTTCCCAATATGCTTTAGTCTGCTATTATTCAAAAAGATCAGATGACACATACAGTTAGATCACTATATCTGATGCTTTAAAGCATTAAAACCACTGAGCTGATAAGATTCGGTTTGATGGAAATAAGAAGTTGTAATCACTGGAGAACTTGAAGAACTGTGCTCAGAGACTCTTCTGCACTTGCATACCATGGTCTGCTCCCCCTTTTGAAAATTTATATCCGATGTATTCCAACTCTGATAGTTCATTATGCAATAAATCAATGGTTACATTTATCTGTGCACTCACCAATTTCATTCACAACTGTAAAGAAAAATACTGGAATAGAAGTGGGATGAGAAATGGGTGAAACAGCCTTTCCCTAATTGAAACCATAGATTTTTGGTGAACTACTTCATCCTTGGCAGTTCTAGTTAGCTTTATACTTTGTAGGTTGTATGTTCCGATAGATGGGGAAGTATCGATTCCCAAAAAGCAACACAGTGTCCATGTTAGTTTGAGCTGTAACAAAGAAGAGTGTACATCACTCATCCATAAACCCTTCTGTCGTTGGGATGTGAAGGTTGAGTTATAATAAGTTCCCAAGGCTTTACAGGAAGAAGAGTGGACACTCTTTACATATGTTGTTTGGGATGTGAAGTGTCAACCTGAGTTTGATCTTTGCGAAGCCGTAGACACATATCTTTATTTACATAGTTGCTGGGGAAATTTCAGTTTTCTCTATTGGCTTTGCTCTCGTACAAAATATTGAAATAACTCTCAATTCTTAAAACATGCATTCTTCGTCGTGGTTTAGGTACATAAGAATATATGCTTTGATTAGAGTGAAATTATACTCTAATTCTTCAAGCGCTATTTTCCCTTCGACCACTGTGCTTATATTATCATTACTTACTTTCTCAGGATCTGATATACGATCAAGCTTGAACACTCTTCAGTTTCTGCACAAGAAAAAGGAAACCCTAAATTTGGTAAGATTAGACAATCTTTTCTCCGTTTCTTAATATGTGGTCATATTTTTAATTTTCTAAGATTTGAACAAAATGGGTCAAGTTGCATGGAGGTTCAAATATATATCACTGGTGTTCTCATGTTCTTGAATATTTGGGGAAAAATCAATGTATCCTCACCTGTTTCATGAGACATGTTTGATCTCTTTCTAAAATTTTAAGCTCTCTAATTATCATATGTATTTTATCAAGAAGAATAGGGCCATCTTCGGTGACATGATATTTGATTTTCCAGGGAGTGGACCCATAAGTGGTTTTTTTTTTTGAATTTGTTGAATTGCACCAACATATTAAGAAATCTAATGAAAAATTAATACTTTGGTAATTTCTTTTAAATTCCTAACATTGTCTAAAAGTTAAATTCGGTCCCCATGTCGTTTGGGCTTAGGGACATAATGAGAAAGCTAACCTTTTATGATACTACTACCGACAAAGGTGAATTTACCAAAAAAAGCTATCTGGGCCAGCACATCCAACCAATTTGTGCGAGCACGGACAGGAAGATGTACCTCATTTATTCATGTTCATGCTATTCGTGCAGAGAGTTTGGGATTGACTTGAGGAGGTGGTTAGGTATTATATCATAGCAGCAACATCACTTCAAAACCTAATAGCTACAACTTTGTATCTACGAGCCACAAGAAACTATGAACATTTCAGAGGAAGGGAAGAAGACCCTGGGGAGATGGTGGAAATATAAATGCCACATTTTGGCTATGGGATATAGCATACTCTAAAGACCGACATCTTTCCTATTCATCAAGTGTCTAGGTGAATTAACCAAGAGTTTGTTTGCTAAGATGTAAAGGAAAGAAGCAATGCCCATTTTGGGTGGGGAGGGGGCACATCTATTACACAATCCCATCTCTTTCATCTATTACACAGTTACAATGACCTTTTTTGACTGTAAAAGGAAACTGCTATAATGACTAAAGATTCAACTTTACTAACCAGAACGTGCTAGTTATTCTATACCTGATAGAAGCAAACTATTTTGATGTTTAATCAACTTCTATGAATTACAACCTTTTGTATAGCTACTTGTGTAAACAAATTTATAAGTAAACAGGGACTGGTATAGACATGTGCGTCTAAGATAATCAAGA
The DNA here is from genome assembly GCA_025802335.1 of Pinguicula primuliflora. Classification (NCBI taxonomy): domain Eukaryota; kingdom Viridiplantae; phylum Streptophyta; class Magnoliopsida; order Lamiales; family Lentibulariaceae; genus Pinguicula; species Pinguicula primuliflora. The sequence continues at coordinate 9,512 of JAOYMZ010018243.1, forward strand.
TCCAAGAATCTGGTTCAGTGGAAGTGATGGTTATGTGCTACAACTTGGACTATGAGAAGTGAAAGTGCAGAAACACTATAACAAAGGCTGAATAAGCTTGTCTTTTAGATTGATTTTATCTGTGTTCTAAAAAATGCGCCTACGCATAGGGCACCCCTACCCATTCAGGACTGCCTAGTGCTTTCTAGAACACGGGCCGCCTATGTGGTTGGGCGGCACTGTCCGTTCAGGGGCCGCCTATCACTTTTTAGAACACTGGATTTTATGTATATAAATGACCTTTCATTCATAAAAGAGGATACCATACTCACAAGTAAATTGAATAAATTTGAAACGGTATGCTTTGTTGAACCATTGTTTTGCATGCATTGATAAAGCTGTATGCTTTGGTTGTTAAGCAATCACCCTAGAAACAGAAAAGCTAGTTGTGTATCTTCACTATTCGTCACAAATGAATGCCTGTCCCAATATGACAAAGAAGTTGGTTATTTCCCATATTTCTGCAATTCCACTGATTTATATATCTAATTTTCCTCTCTGTGCTTATGCGATCTCCTTGTACAAGTGAACTTTTGATTCTAACATTGTCATGGTTAATAATGCTAGCAGTCTGAATTTATACAATATTATTCAAGCTTTTGTGGAACTTGTATTCTTAATCATGAAACTGGGCTCAAGTAGGTATAGGCCATCCTTTTTTGTATATATATTGCGCTTGTTTGTGGTACCTACATGTTGCAACAAATATGAATGCATCAACCTTTTCTTTTGGCATTTTATCTTCCTCAAATTTCTTAATATTTTTATTTGTAGTTGGACATAAACTCTCAAGTGGTCGGTCAAAAGGATGTATCTAAAAGCGCTTTTGACATATGGAAAGAGGTAAGTTATCAGCACATTGACTTTCACATTATTTTTTAATAACACCCCTTTCATGTATTTCTTCCTTGCCTAAAGATCTTCCAAAGGAAAAAGCGGAAATGGTTCAAAGGAACTACTAATTCTGGCAGCTGCAAGTTTGAAAACTTTGAGTTATTGTACTCAATGATATCCAACCGGTAAATTTTTTTTTCTCAAATTTCTTGCATGATTCAAGTCATGAAGCATACTGCTGAGAACCATTCTTCCTTCCAGTGGCGACTACGACTTAATCTTAGATGGAATTCATGAAAATATGTTGCAGCTCCATTATTTTGACCCTCTGATGCAAAAAACTGTAAGTTATTTCTTCTATTTACATTTTCATGTGCAGGATCAGATACATCGATTCCCTACCCTGGCCAGATTTTGATATCTTTTTTACCTATTATTTCCAGGGGCAATGTCTTGATAATCTAATAGTGTCTGACATAGTTCATCAGTACATTATGCGAAGCCACAACATGTATTTTCAAGGTAATATTGGTCTGAAATGTGTGAACCTCAATCACCAGCATGTGGCTTTTGTTGGTTCTGATTTATGTCTGGCATTTTCTTCCTCAGTTTATCAGCCTTCAATTGCTATGCTTATACATGGTCTGCTAGCGCAACCAGAGAAGAGGAATATTGAGTGGCCCAAGTCCTTCCATAGGTATCTTATTTGGAAGTCTTCTTCCAGCTATTATTCACTTTATAGTCTTTCAATTTATTCAATTATCATGCAACAGGTACCGAATGATTCTGGCAGAAAGGCTGGACATGCTCCACAGATGGCACAACAATATTCCACCACACATTTCCAGGCATTTGACAAAGAAATCGTCTGTGGAAGACTCAATGTCTCCACTGTTGCATATTCTCTCACCACCTACCCTAAAACCGGTAATATTTTCTGTGTGAATATTCGTATTTGTCTGATAATTAGTTTCAACTAATTTACTCGAACAATCAAACACCAGCTGATAATTAGTTTCAACTAATTAGTTCTTAGAGCCTTGTCACCGAAGTCTAAACTTTGTATAAACAACTTCTAATGTTTTCTTTGGATCACTTGGGTCCATATTATCCTGGTGCTTCTCTTTATGAGTTTACCTGTTCTTTACGATTGCAGGTTGCTTTCCATTTGCTTTCAGAGAACGAGAAAAGTGCTTTATATCAGTTGGTAAACAGCATGATCTCCTATGCTATCACATACAAGAAAACCAAATCGGTTTTCTCTGTCTCACCGAGGCAAGAAGAGGCTTTAGATTCAGGAGTTCTTTCTCTTGATCCACCCCTTTCTGATCTTGTATGCTTCAAGGTTCGTTTATTAGAAGAGTCTGCAACTTATAAATACAGTGGGCAATGTTGCTGTAATAATAATCTTATTTGTTTATCTTATGATCTATTTTGAGCAGGATTACAAATCATTCTATCATGATCTTGCGTTGACAATGAAGCAGGTTTTAGTTCACGAGGTAAGTTGTGGAAGCTGCAGTATAATTTCATATATGCTTGGCACTCAGTTAGTTGGGTGTTTACGAAGTCGTGCGTGCATAACTGACCTCTGATCACCATTAATCATATTAGCTTAGAAGACCTAAATTATGTTTCTGAATGTTATAACTTATATGGCCTATGTGCATCCCAGTTTATCGTACAAAAGTATGTTTCATTTACTGAACTTCAACTTGCCAATAAGGCTCCGCATTATTATTTTTGGCTTAAGGCCACTCAAAGAAAAATTTATTAGTGATTGGAGTACCCACTTGTTACTGAATTTTTACCTTGACATAAAAATGTTGGCGAAGACTCCAATAAGTGTCAAATGTAACACGCCTCAAGATAACTTCAATACAATATGTTTTTTTTATAAGCACTTCAATACAATATGTTGGGAAGTAGATAAGCTGTAAATACATTAGGAAAATGATCTATAAATAAATAAGACCAGTTTCAAAACCCATTAATAGAGGGCTGCGGATATGGTTAGCTAGTTTACTGATGAGTTCCTGTTCTTCCTATTGCCAATCTACCATATCATTCTCGGTAGTGTCAGTTCATAGAATGAGAAATTGTTTTCTTAGAATTTTATCTTCAGTTTCAATATAAAATCACCACAATGTTTAAGGTACATTGAGATCACTGTTGATTCAAATCATTTGGAAGCTTACGGAATTAAAATATTTTTTCATATTCTGCACTTGGCTAAAGTACTTTGGTTGTTGCTTTAAAATATGTGAACTTCTGATAACTTATCTTGCTCGGACAATTTATTGAGATTGAGCAATAATTATTTACAGGTCGAGAAGCAAAAGATTATTCAAAGCAGCCTCTCTAATTCTGGCAATATAAACATTAAAGAGAACCATGCCTATGCAAAGAATGAGTCTGGAAGTGCACAGCCATCCATATGTAGGAAAACACATGGCAAAAACCCAACTGTTGAGAATTCTGGGTTTAATATGTTTTCCAATTCAAAAGTCCCACAATCTGGAGGCTTTTCTTCTTCTGTCGCTGAGGTCATACCACCGAGGACCAAAAAACCATCTAGTGGCGTGACTGATTTCTTTCGTAGGTATGTAGGTCCTTGCTTGGTTCCTTTTATTTCTTTTTATGTCTTTGTTCAATGAAACTAAAAATCCGATAAATATTTGTTGATTCATGACAGAACAGAACTTAGAAATTTACCTTCACAAGAACTTGGAGTCATTTTTGCGAAGCTAAGTACGTGAAAGATGGCAAATATCATACCTGCTGCACATTTTCATAATAATCCATCTGTCAACTGGACATCTTTGATATTAAAAACTAAATATTTTATGATTTTATTAATTGAATTGAATGTAGTTGCAGAGGGTCGTGTTGTCATGTTTAAGAAGTAGATTAGTATTTTGGGGCAATATTTTGCTTTCGGTTTTCTCTATCTTGTGCATATGCTCATTTATCTTTCAAATTTCTATCTGTACAAGTTACTGTAGCTATCTTTCAAATTCCAGATTAAGCTATCAATGCACTGTCCTCTCGTAGTTCATCCTTTTTCTTCTTCCGGCCTATTTGCCCAGTATAACATTCATTCTTAAACTCTTGTGTTTCCTCATGGTTCCGACTGTTGTCATTTTACGTTTGCATCCCATAGATTAATGTTTTTTTAATAGGTTCCGAGATCCTAACAAGGAAGGTTCCCGGGATATGAAGATTGATGGTAAGAGAAATCGGACAAAGAATAAAAGCTTGCATCCTTTCCTTTATAAATTTAACGAGGTATGTTTAATAATTGATATGACTGGTGACCCTTTTTTGGTTATTATCGTCATTGTGGTATTAGTATATGCATGAACTATGAGATCTCTCACCCTCAGAAGGAGGCAATTCATCTATTGGTTGGTTTTGTGGAAAATATCCCTAGATCTACAGTTCGTTTTGTGTCAGCATACCTTTTCTATCTTTTTTTTTGGCAATTTTCGTAGAAGTTGTGGAATTTTAACATCAAATAATTATGGTTTATGTTTAGGCAAAAAATCGTGGTATAATTTATGCTACACTTCTAGTTGAAAAAGTACTAGCACCTCCATTAAAATAACATGTTTCGCCAACACACTTATCTGAAAAATGTGCAGCAGTCCCCTTCAAGTTGAAGCCTAGTTTTATAAAAATATATCAGATGTGACTGTGTTAGTGGAACCAATTCACCAATGAAGCTTCTATCTTTCTCCATGCTTGTTAGTATCATGTTGCATCGTGTTATGAACAATGTTTGGTATGGCCACTATATAGCTTCACAGGCAATTTCTAGCTGCATCCCAAACTTTGCAACTTGTTCAACCATGATATTTCATGTTTTGCACTTCTAGTTGCTCTGTTCAGTACTCCAAAATTACATCATAAACTTGCATTTTTTTACTTGCTTCTTACATCATTAACTTGCATTTTGTTTCTTGCTTCTTACATCATAACCTTGCATTTTGTTTCTCGCGTCTCCAACTCTATGTCTAGCGATATACGTATGTGCAACATCATGAACATGCCTTCACAATCCTAATTATAACTTGCCAATGTTACGTCAACTTTATACAAACATAATTGATCTTCCCTCCTTATATAAGAACAATACGGAGTGCTGCTCAAATATCTTGGCATCTTAGATACTGCCTGAAAATGTCTCTTTATGGTTGAGCCCATGAAATTGATGTAGTATCACGTCAACTATTGGGTTACTGCATATATCGTACAATGTCTCCTCAGGTTAACTTTAGCTATTGATTCACCACATGAAGTTGCACTGCAATGTGAAAGGAGTGAATCAAATTCCGTAGGCGTTGGTAACTTGTGGCTCTGATTCCACTTTGTTACGATCTTGGGGACTGTGATTGCATTACCGGACCTTGAAATACCTCCTGGGTGATGTTCTGAGAGCAGTTCTTCGCGTTGTTCCCTATAATCGTAGTTGGTTACAATACCAGACTTGAATAAGTAATAAACAATGAGATTGATCATAGATATCTGGTCCTTGTTAATAGCTGCAACAAAACCTTCAAAAGAGATGTCTAATGGCCATTTTTCAACGGCTACCAACAATGCCAAAACTTATGATAGGTTCGTACTAGACCAAAACAGTGATGCAGGTACAGACCAGGTGACCTGACGAAGTCTTCTTCCTGAAGCTGCTCTGTTCTCTTGAGCCGATCAATGCACACATCTTGTGACAAATTGACTTTGATGAAAAACATTTCTCATATTTTTCCTTTACACATGATCAAACTCTATTGGTGCAGTCTTATTTCAACTACTGGTTTGCATAAATGACGGAATGGATTGTTTAAACAAATTTTGTTGGCTTCCCTCCAAATATGGGAAGTGAGATTTTTCTTCGATCTAATAGATTCCCCTTTTGTTATCTGTAGGGGTTTACAAATGCAGTAAGAAGACCGGTACGAATGCGGGAGTTCCTCGACTGATCTACTGAATTTATTATATATATTGGCTCGTCTCTGCAATACTGATGGCATAGTTAGTATGTGGATCAAATACTTTATATGGCTAGTTCTATAGGTAACCAAGTTTACAAGTTGTACGCAGGATAATCTCTTTAGCAACAGCCAAATGGTATAATGCCACTAGATGAGTAAGTTTTAGCACTTGAATGTGCAGGTTGAAGCTATACAAATTCTAGAGGGCCGCTATACGGCACCGCTCCTGCACGCTGCTTGTGCAGTAGTTTTAGCACTTGAATGTGCAGGTTGAAGCTATACAAATTTTAGAGAGCCACTATACGGGCACCGCTCCTGCACTGCTTATGCGGTAGTTTTAGCACTTGAATGTGTAGGTTAAAGTTATCCAAATTCTAGAGGGCCGCTATACGGCATCGCATAAGCACAGAAATACACCCATAAATGTTAGTGTATTTTAGCCGTGCTTCCAGCTTAGTGCTGTGTAGATGGATTGCTAACTCATTCCAGTAAAAAGACACATTATTATACAAGTTCTGTGATAGCTTTCCATATAAAAGTTTGTACAATTTACAAATGACAAGACACTCGGACCAAGTTCGCCAGGCCATTTATTAAAACATTAACAAGACGTGGAGGAAAGATTGACATGAACAACACATACAAGTTGAGCAGAGTCCTGAACTTCCTAAACAAACAGAATCTGCCCATCGCACCAAATAGAATAGAAACTAAGCAAGGCCAACATGCCTCTCCCACCTCAGATCTTCAGAAAATTGTATAAGGGCAGCTCGGGGATCCCCATTTGATAAAGACAAGTAGTATTGAGCAGTGCCATCATCGACCTGCATGCTTCTTTTTAACGAGTCCAGTACTCTCCTTTTTCCTCTTTCAGTTGAGGCGCTATTCAAAAGGCTATTAAAATTTCTTTCGGGTATACCATCAAGATAAAGTACTGCAACCTCTCTTTTTGCATAGGTATCCACTTCAATGAAGCAAGTGGAGTTTATGAGAATTTCTGGTTTACTTACAGGAATCAGCAGACGTTCCCTGGAGTGTATTCCATGGTCACTCATCATGTTATTTAAACGTTTAATGTCGGTGACCTGCAAATACGCACAAAGTTCAATTTTAATGAATTTGTCCAGGCCAGAAGAGCATCTTGTCTGGATCAATTCCCTCACATACTTTATATAGAGGATCAATCTATCAAACAAATTAGAATAATACTCCTTGTACCCTCACTTTTGACCCTATTTTATAACCCCTTCTGTGGCAAGTATCACAACCACACATTAAAAAAAGATTGTGGTTGTGTGTGGTTGTGATGTTTACCACATAAGGAATTTATGAATACGGTTAAAAGTGAAAGTACATGTAGCATTACTCAATAAATTAACCCCTCAAGCAGGGTTCTCGATCATGCATCCTACAGTTGTCTATCCATCAGATAAAGCAATCTCTATTAACAAAACTTGCAAAGAAGCTCTTTGTGACAGAGACAGGATCCAGCACTTCAATAAATCACTACATTTTTTATATTTCATCTCATATTATAGACCAAATCCCAACTTAATTATTGCAACAGTATATTACAGAACTGTTCATACTCGTACTAATCTACTTTTGACCAGAACATTGAGTTAAAGAATGAAGGATAGAGAAAGTATCGCAGAAAAAATCTAAATAATTTCAATGTAGTATTTGAAATCATATAAAATCACTATTATTTTCAAACTATTTTCACACTTTTTTTTGTTCAGTGTAATAATGTAACACAGGTTCCAGAATCATTACAGTTTATGGTACAACCTTAAATTTTGAGTTAAGATTTTTGTAGTTTCATGAGCATTGTCACCAGAAATGTAAGACTGGTTTCAGAATCCTCATATGACCAAACTGTAGATTGATTACGGAACGGGAAAAATGAAGCGTTTTTTCGCACAGCTTGCTCATAGCGCAGGTCCAACTTCGAATGTAAGGATTCCAAGCATAAAAAAGATTCCAAGTCACCTATCTGGCTATCTGCCATATAGGGACAGGGCAATTTTCTTCTTATCAATCCAACAAGATGAAATTATTCAAACGCCATTAGTTTATAATCACGTACAGTTATTTTCTTCCATCGCCATGACAATGAACAGAATTAGCACAAATATGGAAAAAGTTAACATAATCTGAACCATCATCAACTTTAGAATTTGTCGGCTAACACTCAGTACACCTTTTAAATAGCTAACTTAACATAAAGTCCAGGGGTCAGAATAAGTTGAAATAATCAAACACAATATGAGCCACGCAGCCAGTTTAATCTACGGAAGTACCTGAACAGAGTACTTGAGGGCTAGGCTAGCAACCGAGTCTCCACGGCAAAGTCTGTGAGATACAGCGAATTTCGAGAGCGAATTGTCCCTCCAGAAGCCCCCGGAGCTAGGTTTTCCCATAATGTCCCGAATCTTCCACGTCGATATGAAGGCGCGAATCTGCATCTCCCTGTCGGCGGCCACCAATCGCCAAAGTCTGCAAACACAGGCGGCGCGCGAGAGGTCGGCAATCGACAGCTTCTCCAGGATGGTACGCAAAGTGTCCTTGCATACTAAAGCCAAGAAATTGGAATTCATCGGTGAGATTGTGATTTCGGTTGTTGCAGTGTCTGAAGTCTGTTCCCCGTGGAGATTAAGTGGCTGTAGAAGGTTTGGCGAATTCGCCACCGCGTGCTGTAGTGCGTCGTCGTCGTCGTCGTCGCGACAGCAGCCCATTTAACTCCGTCTGTCCGATGATCGTCAATTTCCGGTTGTGATTTGGAATCAAGTTTCCCGATTAATAACGGACGTAACAGCGTTTGATTTGTGTGGCGCATGTGAGGAGACAGGAGAGGGAGCAATCTGTACTATCCGGGTCCGATAACTTCTGAACCCGGACTCAATAATCGGCCCCATTTCAGCAATAGGAAAATGACTATATATATTTTTTATTTTTTTTAAATGACTATGGACTACTTTTTTTTTTTTTAAATTAAACCGCCATGTTAGGAGGATTTATAACGTTGAACAAGAATGAAAACTTATATTGTCTAGCTAAAATTAAATTTATACAATGCTCGTTGGCCGAATATCTAATGCTACACAATCAAGTTAAAGAAAAAACTTACATCATACATAGTATGCCTATTGGCAGAATATCTATAGCTAGAGTTCATAGAAAGGGTGGTGTCTAATGAAACAACCATAGACACAGTCATGTCTATAAAATAAAGCCTAAGAGGTTATTACATATGTTGTGTGTAGATCAAGTTCCAAAATTTGAGTGATACCTTGAGGAAGATCTTGTGTGTTGGTGAAGATTGCATCTTGATTTGTCGCTCCACATTTTGCAAGCATATCATCCATGGAATTGGCCTCTCTATAGCAATGTTTGATAGAAATAAAAGCAAAGAGAGACAAAAGTGTATGAATCATGCTTACATGACCTCTAATGTGCAATGAAGTGATGGTCCATTGGTTAAAATGCCCTCCAAGTGCATGTATTCAATCTCCACCTCTAAGGATGTGTAGGTACGGTCATAGCAAAATTGAAGCCCTGAAAGAAGTGCCTTAATTTTTGTTTCAATGTGAAGAGCTCATTTTATATCATGTTCTGAGATCATTTAGATTAGTGTTTTTCAAATCACTTGTTTTACACCTTATTATGTGCTTAATTGTGTTTTGTAGGTCAAGTGCAACATTTGAACGTATGATATAGTATTTCTATACTAATACGTAGTGGCGGACCCTCTTAGGGCGGTGTGGGTGCACACGCACCCCCTAATTTTTTTTTATACTTGGACTTGCACACCGTCGCATCCCCCTAGTTAGATCCCAGGATACCCTCAGGATGTGTACCCCTATGTGAAGTGCACTCCCCTCGTCAGACCCCTGGATCCACCACTGCTTATACGAGCCAAGGGGATCAAAAATGGCCAATTCAGGAAAGAGACACCAACAATGCATAAAGCTACTTGGCCATTTGAAGCAAGAAAGGTGTATCTTCGGATTTGCCCTTCCAATGGCCATAAAATTCAAACCAAGACGTGGATAGGGCTGTAATTTCACCACAATGCAGAATGAAGAGTCCTCTACAATTCATATTCACGCTTGAGAGGAAAAGAAGGCTTCTAAAACGAGTTTGAAGGGATTTTTCATTATCCGGTGATATGCAGGTGCAATGACCAAGCTGCTCCTTTCAGTTCGTGTATCTCTCAAAATACTGCAAGGATCGAGCCATAATTTCACATTTACATATCCCAAAGAGTACTAAACAACTTTTATTTACACCTTAGATACAAAGGAGGCGACGAAGATAGGGTTTGAAGTCACATTACCATACTGGGTTTAATGAAGTTGCCACGTCCGAGATTCCCTTTGTTTCACTTGTATCTATCAAACGGCTTGGACGATCAGCCTTTAATTTCACATGGAGATTTCCCTAGAAGTATTCTACGAATCTTATTCACACATTTATCACATTTAAGGCGGAAAAGTTGGGGAGAAAGGGGATTCAAGCGACAGGGGTCATCCTGGAGTTCCTGGCCGACGATTCCTCTTGAAGATGATTTCAAAGGAGCTCATGGCTGGATATTCGGCTTGTTTTGTATCTTCTCTAGATCATGCTTCAATCATGAGCTAATCTTTTAAGCTCAAGGCTTGGTTGAGCCAAGCTATGTAGCTCTTTTGTTGAACTTAGCCGATTGTTATGTTTTAGTGAACTTATGTATGAATGATTGTGCTTAATCACATTTTGAATGAGATATTTAGTTCTCTTGCATGTTTATCTTCTACTAGGTTTGTTTTTGCACTTATAGTTGTGGAGAGTCGTAGTTCATTGTGTGACAAAATGAATTATGAAGTGAGTAACATCATTTGTGTGAAAAATAACCAAGATTTGAAGTTTACATGTTATCTTGTTTATATTGGAGCTCTTGCCTAAAAACACGATCACAAGGGCAATAGTAGACACTAAGTACAATCACACTTGAACACTTTGTAGTTCTACATTTGGCTAAACTAAGCATAACACGGTTAAGGGATACAAAGTCTCATAGTGAGGCAAGAAACTGAAGTCTTGAGTGTTTCTCTCCATTGTGTTCATTACCTAAATTCTCTTGCTTGTGTAGTTTGAATGTTTTTGACACCATTCTTGCTACATTATTCTCATTTTATTTAAGTTTAGTTGCATTCTAGTTTAGTTAGTGGTTTAGTACAACCAACTTGCTATGATTTCGGTTACCTTGATGTTTTGTTGTGAGTTAAGCATGTTTTGGCCAACTTCCATGGAAGATGACCTTTACTTACCTTAGTAAAGATACTACTTGTGACCGTGTGCACTTGCACGAGCATTACACTTTGCACCCATCAAGATTTTGGCATCGTTGCCGGGAAGTAGCGCCCCATCACATGCTTTTAATTTGCAACTTTGTGTCTTTTTTAACTGGTTTGTTTCATTTTGATATAGTTTTCTCATTTAGCTATTTGGTTTATGCAGGTAGTTTATGATCAAGCCACCTGGTGCTGGTTATAACACTCATAAAGAAAGGTTCGAAAAGGGAGTTGAGAGCATTGAGAAAAGCTCAAAGAAGCACTAGACTGACACAAAAAGAAGTAGAAGCTAGTTTTGATGAGCGTGTTTCATCTGAGACTAGTGAAGAGAATTTGGAAACTGAAGTTGAACAAGATATGGAGAACATGGTTATTGTACATGAGGATGACTTACCTATTGAGACATTTGCCATGCCAGCTGCTGCTGAGATTGCCGTGATTCAGGCTCATAACTTTGAGCTAAGGCCAACCACTATTCAGTTGATGCAATCTTATTCTTCATTCTCAGGCTCGGAGTCTAGCGATCCATGCACCATATTGATGCGTTCTTGGAAATTTGTGATTCAGTGAAGGTGAATGGAGTGGACCAAGAAGCCATTCGTTTGAGGTTGTTTCCTTTCTCTTTGAGAGATAAGGCAAAGAATTGGTTTTATATATTGCCTTCTGATAGCATTCGTACATGGAAAAATCTTAGAAAAGCAGCATTCTTGACACACTTCATGACAAGCAAAATCATGCATGAAATTCAGTCTTTTAACCAAATGGATCAGGAGAACATTTATGAAGCTTCAGAGAGATTCAAGGATAGGCATTGCTGGAAGAGTTGGAACAAATAAAAGGAGCGTGCAAAGTTTATTAAGGACAACTCACTTTATCCCGGAAGACACACTAACACTACTTCACTAGTAAAAGTGGGTGGGGGTAAATTGTAGAATGCTGCTAGTTTTTCTTCCAGAATAAAGATAACAGCACATAATAATGAGATGTTCCTTATTCTGGCAGGACAGAATCAAAAAAGGAAGCGACGTTGGCAACCATGTTATGAATGAAGAGTAGGTTTCTTGTTATTGTTGCATCTATTTATAGGAACAAGAATTATCATAATTGCATCATTCCAACTGTTCAACATTACAACAGAATATGAAAAAATATGCCCTGTTAATGAAAAGGCACAACACACGTAGTCTATGAAAAAACTCGATGTGTTAATGCAGACATGTCTCTTCAGGAAAATGCATATGGAAAAAAATCCCTATGGTTTAAGGCTCGACTGAGGTATTAGGGTTGACCATATATAGTTGCGCTAAAGATGGCAATGGGGCGGGCGAGGCTGGTCGGCACTTCCCCAGTAGATTCAAAGAGTTGCCCCTGACTCGCCCCGGCTCAAACTCGACGCTAGGTTAATCTCTATCTTCAAGCTCCAAAACAGAACGACACCTTGAGCCCAAACAAGAATGAGCTTCGGCCCATCTCATTAGCCACTTTGATTTTAGATAGTAAATTGAATCTATATAAACTAAAAAAATTCATTTCTCATTTCCGGTGTGGGAGGAATTCTTTTGGTTTGTCGATTCAATTTCCCCCTGTATTTTCACTTCCCATGCCTCGAGATCGTGCTTTTTTACTCCATTCTATTGAAGGAGGGGACCTTTTCTTGACCAAAGCAAAGAAAGATAGTCAAAAATTAGAAAATCTAGAAGAGAAAGAAATTCCTATGGTTCACAACCTGACAACTCATTCTGTGAAACAACCCAATTCTTTTGGAAAGTCCAACGGGGAAGGTCCCTATCCTCCGCTCTCTTTACTTCCCCAAGTCCCATCATTCGCTCGACCACGATTCTCCGTCATCGGTGCGAAATGGACTTCCTCCGGCTGAGGAGGATGCAATTTCTTCATCGAAGAGAGCCCTGGAAGATCTAGAGGGGTGAAGCCTCGCTTATTGAGAGTGAACTCTACCCTTCTTTTCTTTTTCTTTTGTTGGAAGTGCCGAGCCCACTGAAATTTTTCGTCCATTTGTTGGAAGGCTCTGTATTTTCACCAAGGTAACACAGCTGAAGTTTCGACAGATTAAATTAATTGGTGAGTTGTTTCCACCAACACTCGTATTAAATCAGTTGGTGAGGAATCCTTGTTGAGATGACTGCAGGAACACCATCTTTTCTAGTTTGTCGCGAATCTCCTTGGAAATGTAAGGGGATCAAGTTGCATAGAAAGGCCACAGGGAAAGATGATGAAGTTGTATATAAACTGTGTCCCACACAAGTTTGGCACCAAGGTAGGCTGATGTATGTGGCTATATAATTAGGCATCAGCGCAATTATCTGCAAGTGTTTAAATTTTTTAATGTAATAAATTCAATCTTATTTATATTATAAAAGTATTATCACGGGCCCCAGGTCCGGGGTGGGGCTAGCATTTTGGACCCGGGTCCGGACTCGTCCCGCAGCGGGGCGGGTGTGCTCCGCCGTGTGGCGGGGCGGCTCCAGGGCGACCCGTCAGGGCGGGTACAAATTGTCATCCCTAAGTCGCGCAATGCATATGGAAAAAATTCCTATAGTTTAGGGCTCAACTGAGGTATCCGAGTTTATCACATATAGTCTCACTCTTCCCATCAACCGTGAATATAACAATGGATCTTATCTTAATACAATGTAGTTGGAGCATGAATGGTTCTTTCGAGCTAACCATGATGGGTTGTTGTTGTGTCAACTATTGTACTTGTTCCGACAATGCTATTTGGGATATTTAAGTATGACAAAAATATATGATAAAACTCTAATTATCATACTTGTCACGCTAATAGAGTATGAATGGACAAACATGCGTGTGGATACATTGGTTTTTCTAACTTTTTAGCGAGTTTTCAGGCACTTGTGGGATTGGAGACAATATTTTCAAGTAGATTGGAAACAAAGAGACTTCATTACATTCCTCGTAAGAGCAACTTGACTTGGATACGAATCAATCATACATTGTGTGTCTCACGGTTTAGATAGACGTTACACCAAATTTAAAATGTGTAAAAGTGATTAATTATATACCATAATTATGAATTTAGGAGTAATTAACGAATTGTGGTTGTCTTGTGTTAATAGTTTTGGGTCCGATTGCATTATCTAGGTTTACCACGTATAATCGTGCTCTTACCGTCAGACATGAATAGAACTACAGATGTTGTGCGTATTACATGATAGTTGAGGCACGAATGTCTCTTCTGGGATAATCACAATGTGTCGCGGTCTTATTGATTGTTGTGTTTGTTCCAACTATACTATACGGGATATTTAAGTATGATAAAAATATATAACAAAACTCTTCCGGAATAATCACGATGTGTCGCGGTCATATTGATTATTTTGTTTGTTCCGACTATGCTATAACAGGATATTTAAGTATGACAAATATATATAAAAAAAAGCTCTTGTGGTTGTTTAGTGTTAATAGTTTAGGGTCGAACTGCATTATTCGTGTTTATCACGTATACTCGCGGTCTCACCATTAGACGTGAATAGAATCACGAATGTTGTGCTTATTACATGATGTTTGGAGCACGAATATCTCTTCCAGGATAACCACGATAGATCGCGTCGTGTCGATTTATTTGTTTGTTCCGACCATACTATTCGAGATATTTAAGTATAGAAAAAAATATAACAAAACTTTAATTACTCTAATTGCCACGCTAAGTGAATATGAATTTACGAACATGCATGTGGATACATTAGTTGGGGCATGAATAGTGTTTTGTCTATGCTATCCATGATATTTAAGTACGACAAAAAAAGTTGGGGCTCGAATGCTTACTTGGTTATGCACGGGTAGTCGCGCTTGTATTGACTGTTGTGCTTATTCTGCCTCGAACGGTATTGTCTTCAGCAAAATCTGGTAACTTGTATTATAACTATACTCCGCCCACGAGAGCCAAGATTTCTAGCATGATGGCCTATCGTCGGTGAAGCATCGGAGATACATCTGCAAAATCTTGTTGACCACCTCGGTCTAGCCGCCAGATTGAGAGTGGTATGCCATAAAGAATTGTAGCGTCGTCCCACTGAGCTTGAACAGCTCATGCCAGAATGCACTGGTGAATGCAGTATCCCGATCGCAGACAATGGTTTCCAGCACACTGTGCAATCGAACGATTTCCTGAAAGAATACTTGTGCTACAGAAACAGCAGTGTAAGGGTGTTTAAGGCGAGGAAATGAGCCATCTTACTGAAACAATCGACCACCACAAGGATCACAATGGTGTCGTGCGATACTGGCAAATGGTCGATGAAATTCATCAAGATGTCAGCCCTGATGTGTGTGGGCATAGGAGTGGCTGTAACAGCCCAGCTGGTTGGAGGTGATCCGATTTGTTGCACTGGCACACATCGCAGGAGGCAATCAGGTCAGCAAACTGTTTCTTCATGTTGGGCCAGTAGAAGTCGGTCTGGACTCGATGTAGCATTTTAAATCTGCCTTCATGGAACAAGCCGTGGATCGTCTGGACCACCTGCACGGTTAGAGGGGAAGAAGCAGGAATATATAATCTCTATTTGTACCATAACAGATTATCGTGCCAAGCAAAGGGCGTCGAGTCTTCAGTTGCTGCATACTTATCCCGAAGGAGATGCAATGCGGGATCATTCTGGAGTTGTGTACGCATTGTGTCCAATAGGCCAGCTAGTGGGATTAAACAGGCTGAGACTTCCAAAACGTCAGTGCCTTTGTAGGAAAGTGCATCGGCTACCTTGTTGTCTCGGTCGAGTTTATACTCCACAGAGAACTCATAAGCGAGCAATTTACTCAGCCAATGTTGCTGAGAAACCATAGAGGCCTTTTGTTGCAGCAGATACTTGAGACTCAGATGATCCGTGCAGACAATAAAGCGATGTCCCCACAAGTAAGACCGCCAGTGCTGAATGGGCCTTGGTGAGGCTGATCAATTCTTTATCATAAGCTGGAAGATTGGTGTGTCTCTGACCGAGTTTGCGGCTGAAGAAAGCAATGGGGTGTTGGTTTTGCATGAGAACGTCACAAAGGCCCAAGCTTGAAGCATAGCATTCCACCACAAACTGTTGAGAGAAATTCGGAAGTTGAAACATCGGAGTTGTAACCATGGCGTGCTTGAGCTCGTCAAAGGCAGTTGTGGCTGCTGGGAGTCCAATGGAACCCATGTTTCTTCAGGAGGGATGTGAGAGGTGCAACAATCACCCCATAATTGTGAATGAAGCGACGACAATAGCCAATTAAACCCAAGAAGGCAAGCAAGCCGCGGATATCTGTTGGAACGTGCCAGTCTATCATGGCAATGATCTTCTCATGATCAACTTCGACACCTCCTGCAGAAATAACATACCCCAAGCAGGCAATGCGTTGTACGCCGAACGAGCACTAGGCTTCTTTGGCAACCAAGGAGTGAGCTTGTAGCTGAATGAAGGTGAGGCGGAGGTGTTCCAGGTATTCCTGCCAAGAATCGCTATAGACTAATATATCATCAAAAAAAAGAACAGTAATAACCTGTGCATGTAGTCTTAGAAAACTGAGTTCATTAGCGCCTAAAACGTTTCTGGGGCGTTGTTGAGGCCAAACGGCATGACCAAGAATTCGAAGTGTCCATTATGTGTTTGAAACGCAGTCATGGGTACGAAGATAGATGCCATATGAATCTGGTGATAGACCGCCTTGAGGTCGAGCTTGGAAAAGTAGTGGGTATGTCCTAACTCTTCAAGTAACTCTTCAATAATCGGTATAGGGAACTTGTCTTTGACAGTGATGGTATTTAGGGCCCGATAATCCACACAAAGATGTCAGGAAGTATCCGCCTTGCAAACCAGTAACACAGGTGAGCATAAGGGTTAGTTACTGTGCTGAATCCAGCCCTGTTGGAGAAGGTCTTCACATTGGCATTCAATCTCGATTTTCTGTCCATGTGGACACCGTTAAGGCCGCCTGCTGATAGGGTCTGACACTTGCTTACTTAGGATCTGATGATCGCAGCTGTGGGACGGGGGTAACCCCTGTGGTTAGACAAAGAGTTGTTTGTACTACTGCAACAAGGACTGAAGAGCTTCGGTGGACTGCAGAGTGGCTAACTAAGTAGGAACAGGAGGCAAATGTTGTGTGCCGTATAACATGACCGGTTGGTTGTGCCAGACAAAATATATGCGTGCGGCCTCGAAGTCCCAAATAATCGATCCCAGACACTTCAACCAGTTCACGCCTAAAACCACACCAAAACCTTTTAGAGGTAACAAGTAAAGACTAACAGGGAAAGAATTCTTACCAAACTCCAGGGCAATGTCTGTAAGGTAACTACGACAGAGAATAGTATCTCCATTGGCCATCGGGACAGAGGCGTTGGTACGAACCGTGGGCTGGAGGCCCCTTTGAGTTGCCAAAGATTGGTCCAGGAAGCAATGAATGCTACCAGAATTGAGTAGGAAGAGGACCTGGTGAGAATTTATGGACCCCTAGGCTTTCATGGTATCCACGGAGGAGGTGTCGGATAAGGCATTGTCAGAGATTTCAATGTTGGCCCATTCCTCTGCCAGAGAATCATCCTCGTCGTCACCATCCTCAGTGACCTCGATGCAGAACAAGCTTCGGCAAGCATGACCTTTAGCCCATTTATCATCACAGCAAAAACACAAGCCCTATGACTTGCGGAGAGCAATTTCTGCTGGATTCAGACGACACTGTTCTGGTGTTTGAGCTTTGGGCACGGTTGGAATTGGTCATTGAGCAGGGAGAGGGTGGTTTGAGACCTACAAAACATGGGCCGGACCAGAAGGTCCGACAGATGGGAGTGGAGAATGACGGTTAATGGAGGAAGAGTAAGGGTCTTTACCTGAAGGAGCATAGAGCGACAACTTATGTTAAACTTCACGGGCAACAAACATGGCATGCAACACTGATTGAGGTCACAAGAGCCAGACATCAGTCACCACATGAGGTTCTAAGGCCTGAATGTACAAGGCATGCTCTGTTCGCTCGGTGATACTGCCTTTGACGGCGGGAGATAGTGCATTCCAACGGGTATTAAGATCATCGACAGTGGTCAGTTGTCCCAAAGCCACGAGATTGGCGATGGGGTCATTCAACCCAGGCGGTGAGTATTGTTGGCTAAATACCAACAGAAGACTTCCCAAGTGAGCTGCGGGCAAGGACTATGCAAGGAGTACCACCATTAGAGGTCATCAAATAGGGCGGGTCAAATATGTCCAACCCACCTGCCCACGAGAAATACAGATTTGGGTCGGCCTGACCCGTTTAAAAACATGTCAGGCCAGTATGACCCGTATTGAAAACAGGCCAGGCTAGCCTGTATTTAAGAATAGGCCAGGCTGGGTTGAGATTCCTAACCCGGTAAGTTAACAGGTTGGCCTGTCCAACCTGTTCTTATTTTTTTTTTTTTTATATTTTATAAATTATAATATAATGTAATAAAAAATAATTAGGTCTAAACTCAAAAGAAATAATAATAAAAATTTCATGCATCATTTTAGACAATTAATTTTATTCTATATTATGTTATTTTTTTAAAGTAAGTTAAAAATAATAAAAAAATAAAAAATAATAAAAAACAGGCCAAACAGGTTGGCTTGTAAAAAACCGTGCAGGTTGGGAGTCACCCCATTTTTTTGGCAAGTCAGATTGGCTTAGTCCATTTTGTAAACATGTTAGCCTGATCCGATCCACATTTATAAAACAAGTATGCTGGATTTCAAAACCCAGTCCGCCAACCTGTATAAAACAAGGCGAGTTAGCCTGCCCGCCCGTTTGGTGACATCTAACCACCATTGTTGTGCTTCACCCAGAAGGTAATAAGAGTCGAGGGAGACCATTTCTGCCGGAGGCATTTGCTGATGACTAGAATAGGAATTGCAGCGAATTAGTCATCCTTCAGCGTGGTCGCCGCTGGTAAAAGTTGGAAAATAATAGCGGGCAAGACGGTGAGCATAGTTTAAGTCGTGGCGGATCTGGTCTAGATGGGCAGGTCCCCAGTCACCTGACTGCAGGTTAGCCGGGCTGAGATGGAAAGGATCTGGGGGGATGGAATGCGGCGGTCGCCATGGGTCCAGGGAGAAATTACTTGTACCCTGTGAAGACAGCGGATGTAGGGGTGGTTGCTAGGGGTCGTACGACTAACTTGGCTATGTGTAAGTCGGAGGCAGAAACCCGGAGGAAGGCAGTGGCCCAGTCATATTGACAATATTGGCAGTTGAGTGGATAACCAGGGGAGCCGGTGGAGGGACGAGAATCGTGGGAGGAAAGGCTCCAGTGGATAACGGCTGATTCGGGGTCACCCCTAGTAAGGGAGATCAATAGCCGAGGATGCTGGAGGGCCGGACATCTGGGCCGCAATGGTGTGGGCCTGGTAGGTGAGAAACTTTAGGGGCTGAAAAATTTCAGTGAGCCGGATATCGAAAATATCCTGACGTTGCAGAATACAATCGATTTGAGAACTGTTGTCGGACGAAGACTCGTTTTCCATCATAGGTGAGTGACCGATTGTAACTCGAGGCTCCGATACCACATTGATACGTTCTCGGGATTTTGCACGAGTTATAAGGCCTTCGTAAGCTTGAAATAAAGCTGGAATCTCTTCGTCAAAGATGGAAGCTGTGATGCTTCTAAAGTGATGTTTAGCCTTTTGACCAATAGTGAGTAATAGAAGCTAAATGTGACACTCATTGTATAAGAGAGAATATGATCCTTTGAAGCCAACAATGAAAAACAACTTCTTTCTATTGATCGAATGATGATGTTCATTTCTTTACATTCTTCTAATTATAACCAGAAGTGTTTTACAAAAGTCTTCCAACGGTCGGATTAGGTACTTCAAAAAGTGTGCAAAAAGGATTGTGTCTAACGACTATAAAAGCAGGCTGCTGGAGGATGCCTTGCCTTGTTCCTGCACCGTATGGTCTGTCCTGTTATGTTGCCTGGTGTAGACCATCACGTTCTTTCCGAATTGACCGGGATCCGTATCACATCTCCAATAGTCAACAGTTTTAGATTACAAAGAGGTTGTATGCAAGTGAGGATGATTGTTGGCTTTGGAGTGGATTGACAATGGATGAAAAGAAGATTTGGATTGATGACTCCATAGCAGGCAATGATGTGTAGAACTTATGTTGTCTTATGGTTCTTAGGTTTCTTATGGTTTTGCTGCTGTTAGTTCTTATGGTTTGAAGACACTGTTTTGCTTATGGTTTTTATGTTGGTTCTAATGGTTCAAAGCTGCTGTGTTGATGCTGGATTCATGACTTGTGATGTTTATTCTTTAACGGATAAAGAATTTTGCAGAATTACATCTGTGCCAAACCAAGCCAAATCAAATATACCCAGTGAATCTCGTCCTTAGGCAGGGTCTGGGGAGGGTAGGATATACGCAATCATACCCTCACCCCTCACAGGATGGGGAGATCATTTCCGTAGAGACCTTCAACTCGAAGAATTATATCTGTGCAACCTAAGGATATAGAATTGGCTGGATTTGTTTTAAAAGATAATTGTTTTCTTTAACATTTTGAAAACATTGATTCCGTTATATGAGAATAGCTTTTCCAGAATTGATTTTGATCAATGTTGCTAACAATTATTCCATAGAAAAGTTGGAAGGTTAAAATTTAAAACTCGGGGTTTTTTAGTTTAATTAAATTCATTATTCTATGAAGCGTAAAGTGATAAATCTACATAAATTTTAAAATCTTTCGATCAATTTATCTTAATTACTAACCATTAGATTTTTTTTATTAGAAAGAGGATCAATAGTGGGTCTCCACTTACCCCCTCATGACTCGAACCCTCGGCCTATTGGTCAAAGATGAAGCGTCTTACCAACTAAACTGCACTTCGTTGTCAACCATTAAATTTTAAAATCACCTATCGAAAAAGAATTAGATTTTAAAATCGCACTAATCTCATACTCCTGTAACTAAACATACCCTTTTTTTGGAGGGATGTTACTCGTACAAACACACAAATCGAAAAATAAATCGAATAGAGTAAAATAAGCACAGACACACACTTCGGTGTGTATATTGTGTGGGACCCACTTTCATTTTATTCTATTCGGTTTATTTTTCGGTTTGTGTATTTGTACGTGTAGTGTTTCTCTTTTTTTTTTGTAAGTTTATGATTTCATTAATATAATTCTCTTAAAAGCAAAGAATTGTGTATTTATAAAATACAAATACACCCATTAGATGAACAATTTGGCCATCTATTTTCCAATCTACATTTCTTCTTCACGTCGATGACAAACCAACTTAAATCAAACATACACAGTAAATTTTGTCCTTAGGTAGGGTCTGGGGAGGGTAGGATGTACGCAATCATACCCCCATCCCACAACAGAATGAGAAGATTGTTTCCGTAGAGACCCCCAACTCGAAAAATATATATAATAATAATAATAGTAATAATAAAAAAATAAAAAATAAAATAAAAATGAGAAACAAGTATAACTGAAATATCTACTTATCCCAACCATGCACTACGTACGTACCGAAATAAATTAATGCCTACGTAAATAACGATCAAACTAAATAACTAAATACCTGTCAGTCTAGAGATCAATAGGCAAATAACTACTCTATATAGTCTTATGTATCGCTAACCGTAATATGACATCTCCAACTCGTCCTATCAGATGTCATGTCCTCAGAGAGGTTTAATTCCTACTAAATCTAACCGGATCTGTTCATTCCATGTCCTCTTAGGTCTCCCCCGCCCTCGTTGCCCTTCGACTTGTAATCTTTCGACTCTCCTGACCGGATCATCCAAACTCCTTCTGTGTACATGTCCAAACCATCGCACCCTTCCTTCCCTCAGTTTGACACTTATAGATGTGATACATAGTGTATCTCTAAATACCTCATTCGAAATCTTGTCTAATCTCGTGCGACCACACATCCACCTTAGCATCCGCATCTCCGTCACTTCAAATTTCTGCACATGTGAAAGACTCATAGCCCAACACTCTAACCCGTATAGTATCGCTGGTCTTATAACCGTTCTATAAAATTTTCCCTTTAACTTGAGTGAGACTTTTTTATCGCATAACACTGTAGTAGCCGACCTCCATTTCATCCATCCAACCTTGAGGCGATGGATAACGTCACCTTCCATACATCCATCCTTCTGTATGATGAATCCTAGATATTTAAAACTATGAGGATCTCGTTCGCAATCATAACTTTCATTCTACTTTCCTCTGATTCATTGGCAAAATTGCATGCCATATACTCCGTCTTCGAACGACTCAATTGGAGGCCCTTAGCCTCTAATGTCCCTCTCCAACGCTCCGACTTAGCATTGACCTGCTCCTTCATCTCAGCCACTAAGACAATATCTTCCGCAAACAACATACACCATGGTATTTCATTCTGTAGATCTTGAGAGAGTACATCCATAATCACTGTGAACAAAAACAGACTCAGTGCTGATCCTTGATGCAATCTTATATCCACTGAAAAATACTTTGTTTCTCCCACCGGGGTTCGCACACTAGTCTTCGCACCCTCATACAGATCTTGTATATCCCTCACATACATCCATGGGACCTTCTTGGTCTCTAAACATTCCCAAATAACCTCTCGTGGTATAGTATCATATGCTTTCTCTAGGTCGATAAAGACCATATGGAGATTCTATTTACGTGCCCGGTATTTCTCCATTAGCCGTCTGAGGAGATGGATTGCTTCCATCGTCGACCTCCCTCGCATGAAACCAAATTGGTTCTCCTTCACCCACACTTCACCCCGTAGTCTAAGGTCAATAACTCTTTCTCACAATTTCATAGAGTGACTTAAGAGTTTAATACCCATATAATTACCACATTGTTGCACATCACTTTTATTCTTATATAGTGGAACTACTACGCTACTTCGCCACTCCTCTGGCATCTTTCCTATTGTCAGGATAATGTTAAAGAGAGTCATTAGCCACTTAGCTCCTATGTCTCCTAAACACTTCCACACTTTAATCGGTATGTTGTCCATCCCTACTGCTTTCGCACCTCCCATCTTACTAAGGGCTCCCTTCACCTCCTTTGTCGATATCTGACTAACCACACATTGATTTATGTGTCGGTGCATCTCCCCCTCCCCTACACCGCTACTATATCAACGTGTCCTTTTAAATAATTTACTAAAGTATTGTTCCCACCTCTCTCTTATATTCCCCTCCGAGAACAAGGTTTTTCTTCCTCATTCTTGATAAATTTAACAATATCAACATCTCTACTCTTCCGATCCCGTGTCTTTGCAAGCCTGTATATATCTTGTGCCCCTCCTTAGTATCCAATCTCTTATACATACCCTCATATGCCTTACTTTTAGCTTCTACCACTGCCCTTTTTGCTTCGATTCTTGCTTGACAGCACGCCTCTTTTTGTTGTATCCTCTCTCCATCCCCATTTCCTGCCATAAGTCACCTAAAGCTATATTGTTTGTCTTTAACTTTAGTTTGAACCTCCGCACTCTACCACCATGCTTCTCTGTCAGGCCTCGCTCTGCCGGATGCTACCCCTACGACTTCTTTAGCTGCGTCCATAATGATAGTAGCCATGGGGACCCATAAACGATCCGCATCCTCAGTTATCATGTCCAAACAAGCAGAAACTACCTTATCTATGAAGGCACTAGCCACCTCGCCCTTAAGGTTCTTCCAAAGTATCCTTTCTCTGGCTCCTCGCCTCCTCTCCCCCACTTTTCCTCGTACATTAACATCCATCACCAAAAGACGATGTTGTGACGTTAATGATTCTCCCGGTAAAACTTTATAGTTTATGCAACAACTCCTATCCCTTTGGCGCAACAGGAAAAAGTCAATTTGTGTACTTCGCCCTCCACTGTGGTAAGTGATCAAATGTTCATCTCTCTTCTTAAAATAGGTTTCGACCACCATCAATTCATGCGCTGCCGCCAAGTCCAACAACTCTCGACCGTTGTTATTTCTCAAACCAAATCCAAAACCACCATGCGCACCTAGATACTCATCCACTCCTACCCCCACATGGGCATTAAAATCACCACCGATGAAAATCTTTTGTTCCATAGGGATACCGCTTAGTACCAAATCAAACTTGTCCCAGAAGGCTCGCTTTTCACTCTCCCCTAGCCCCACTTGAGGTGCATACCCACACACAACATTCACCACCTCTAACCCAATTGCTATTTTGATCACCATAAGTCTATCTAATTTATATTGTTGGGCATCTTGTTTTAAATGTGGCATTCAGTATAAGGATCTATTTTGCGCACACATTTTTGTGTTTCTTCTTCTATTTCTTTTACTACTTGTTCTTCTTTTTTAGAATAAGTAGTGTTTTGTGCAAAATTTTAAAATATTATTAAATTATATATTATAATATTAATAATAGATTATCAAAATAACCTTTATTTAACTAATTAAGGATAAAAATAAGGACAATTATGTCTTCTAACTCACTTATAAGTTTGATTTAATTTTAAAATTGTCATGTTTATTTTTTAGAAGAAAAAAATATGTCATGAGGTTCTTATTTTTTAAAAGATGTATGCTCTAAGAATAAGAATAACTAGTAATACTTGTACTGCACAAAATACTCATTTTGAAAAAATGCGCTTATGAGCACAATTGAAATTTTAAGAAGGTTCTGCAAAAGAGGACTTAAGAATATAATTTGGCCAACAGATTCAGATTTGTAAGATTTGGCCAGGGCCGGCCCTGGGGTAAGCCCAGTGAGCCGGCCGGCTAGGAGCATCCAGCTAGGGGGGCATCCGGCTAGAGGACCGACTAGGGCATCCCGGACTCTAGGACCGGCCCTGGATTTAGCACAGCCCACAATCCAGAACAACTAGTCGAGAAAATAAATGGAAGAAAAGTTGGGAACTTCAATCTCAAAGTAAACATTGCGAGATACCATCAAAACAAGGGAGTCAAACCAAAACTTCCTATGTGCAGAAACAACTCGATAATCAGGTTCTTCCTATGCGAAGGCAGTCAATAATAAAGAAGAAGAAGAACCTATGAAGGATATGGTGGAGAGTGATGAATATCATTCTAATCCTTCAGACAAAAAATAGCTTCAAAATGCAATGGTTGGGGAAATGAAGAACTCGGGAGAAAAGGAGATCACGGTTATTGAAAATAAAATTCGGTTACCTGACTATGTTGGATTTACAATAACAGCATTGTTGGATATCCAAGTCCTGATTCAAGGATTGTCACTAGAGCAGATGTACAACCTAATACAGTTGGAAAGACACGAGCAAAATACATTATTCTCACACATTCAAAAATGGGAAGAAAGGGTTGACAAATTGAAAAGAACTGTATGGATTCGCATTAGGGGGCTACATTACATATGCCTGGAGTGAATCATGTGCGCCATGTTAACGAGAAGATATTGGAGGATCCGACTTGATATATCAAATCCTTGAATTAAGGGGGTCAAAGATTGTATAAGATTTTATTGTTGAATTAGAATCTGCACATTGTAGTATATATATTATCAAAGAATATATTGTAATCTTTGATCAATACAAGTTCCTTTCTCCTCCTGTGTGTTCATCTTTTTCTTCTGCCCTGCTTTCGTTACATGGTATCGGAGCAATTTGGCCAACGCCACGTTAATCTTTACACACTTCTGCTCTCAATTGGGTTGTGATCTCGAACAATAGGGTTCACACCAGAAAGT
>JAOYMZ010018244.1:0-18987 GCA_025802335.1 Pinguicula primuliflora
CTTATCTCCTTCAAAAGTAGGCATCCGCATCTTCTGCAGAGCAGCAAACTGGGTCCTAAGGTTCATCGCACCCCTCCCCTCGGTAGGGGCTATGTCCCGCACATTCGAGGTCGTTCCGATATTGACTCCCGGGGATCGACTGTTGGCCTAGGCGTTCAAAGCCCTTATTGCGTCTGCTGACAATTTGGGCATAATATTCACTACCAAAGTTGGTACAGCCTCAGTAGTTTCTGGGTGGATGACACGTTCCTCATTAACCGTCTGGGCGCACGTACATTTCCTTCCTGCCATAACCTGTTAGTAGCATTACGTTAGCTTCAATATAACCCTTAGGAATGGTCACAACAACGAAAATTATCACACATTTCCAACTTTCCACATCGCAGTAGTATGGTAAGTATTATTCTTCCTGCCATGGCCTGTTAGTAGGCTTGTTTCTCACTCTCCCCTAACCCCACTTGAGGTGCATATCCGCATAAAATATTCACCACCTCTAACCTAATTGCTATTTTAATCGTCATAAGTCTATCGTCACACTTTACTACATTCACTACACCTTACTTGAATTTTTCTGACACCATAATCCTAACTCCATTCCGCTCACTAACCAATTTAGAGTACCATAGTTTATACCCATTTACTTCTCTCGCTCTCTCTCCCTTCCACTTTGTCTCTTGAAGACACACCACGTCAACTCTTCTAAACTCAAACTCAACAAAATTCAAAATGTCTCCATCATGATCAACAATACCAATATATTCGAAAGTCAGAGCTAGACTAATTTCTTTGAATATTTCCCGTGACAATATATCACTCACATTCACAAGTGCAACACATAGAGAACAAATATCAATAACTTCTTTTTGAAGAATATGAATCCAAATGTTATCATCACACAAAGTATCAAATGAGTCATAAGAAAATTTCTCAGTTATATCACCATTAGCAAAGGTGGATCAGTTTGAGACTTTACCTCAGGCATAGAAGAACTCAGTAACCTGGAATATAATTGAGTATGTATTTCTTTTAAATTACCTTTACCAGCTAGGTTTACACATGGTTTTGTGGTTAAACTAAACTTCTTGCTCAAAGAAGGTCATTCCTTTTCGTTTTTCGTGGTTATATTATAAAAATAAAGTACTTACATACGAATCCTACCGGTCTTTGGACAAAATTACACATCCCTTAAGATCCGTAAAGGATATCATAACCATTCTGCTATGCCATATACAAGTATTTTGTTTAGCTTTGGCCTAAATTCATTTCCAGATAGTGACCCGAATACGTGTTACAATGTCGTCCACATTGTACTCATTGCGTTCAAAACATTTTTGGTTTTTTGATCCTCATGTGATCCATGTGGTCGCCATCCATTATGTGCGTGAGAGCACACTGTTAGTACCTGTTGGATTGAGGCTTTCAAAGCTTGTTATGTGAATTTGGGCAACGTTTGTATGATCCACTTCTAACCAATCTAGAAATTGGCTCCATATATACACTGTGATGGCACAGTTAGTGAAGAGGTGCACTTTCGTTTCTGTTGCTTCCTGACATAGTAAGCAGTCATTTGCCATGTGTTCTGGTATTATTCCTCTTATTCGCAACTTGGAGATTGTGGGTAGTCGTCCTTGTATTAGTCGCCAGCAGAATAAGGATACTTTCTTTGGAGAGAACACTCCAGACTTTTTGAAGCTGTTCGAATTCCTCATGTTCATATAGATCGGTTTTCTCCTCCTTGATGACCTTGTGTGCAGCTTTCACCTCATAATTGCTGTGGTGCTATACGATAGCTCCATTAATTACCTTGATTAGCTGCAAAACATAGTTAGATAGCAAATCTTCCAATTCAATAACTTATTCTTGCTCCAAACTATATAGTTGATGCGTGCACAGTGTACACGGTCAACAAGTAGTACCAAGCTAGCAAGCAAATGTCATTCTTCTACAAGGAGTAGGATTACTACAAGCTACAATGTTCAACTTATCATAAACAAACCAAACATTCTGGGAGGTGCAGTTTCTAAACTACTAAACAGAATGAGATGAAACTAAGTGCATTGTAAAGCTAGATGAATGTAGATCAATTGTTGTGAGACAATAATTCCAAAATTGCAATAGAATGTATGGATAATTCACAAATGAGAGAAGTAACTCGAGGATGCACTTTATTGCCTAATCATGATGCCTATGCAAGAATCTATGTATCAAATGCTTCACTTGCTTTTTTATGTCCAAAGAATCCAGGTATAACTCGCACTATGGTCAAGCTACGAGCCAATCTACTATCACAAGGAGAATTTTTCCTTTCAGCCTCACTACCTATATGGTAGTGAACAAGGAAGGGATTTTAATCCAACCAAAATCTAGATATGGTCTATTCTTTGAATATGGCACCACAAACTAGGGGTTCTCCCCCAAGGGCGGCAGTGTAAGTGCCTCTAGTGTCTCATCTTTCCATATCCTTTAGATTCCAAGGAAGATGGCCAAGGTAAGATCGAATTATTCAGGCCTAAACAACCAAATTTCATTAAAACAGTAAGCACTTAACATAAGAATGCAAGTTTACACATTTGATCCACAAAAACTAAGCTAGAAAATCATGAATCGGCTCAACCGAGCCTTAGGTTTATAATATTAGCTCATGCTTAAAGCATGAGACATAAGAGTTACAAAAGAAAAACAAGAGCAAGTCGTTGAAGCCGTTGAAATCAGCAACTCCTCCACCGGAACTTCTGGTGACAGCTTCTGCTGAATCTCCTTTTTTGCCCAGTTCGCTGCTTCCAATCTGTTGTGTGTCAAAATGAAATGTGTCCAAGACTACTAGGACATTGTTGCTGTGCAGTTACAAGTACTCCCTCGGAGTATTCCAAGAGTTATGCCGTTGTATGTATACTAGGCCTCTTTGAAACATCCACATCCTTAAATACACAAGCCTTGAGTTACTCTCATGGCTAGAGTCTCAACTCCATCCACTCTTTGAAGTAGGTTAGTGTTTAGGGATAAGTGTGTTCTCTTGTTGGAGTTGGGTGAAAACAAGGACGCCTCTCATAACAATAGGTCAAATGTGAAAAAGCAGATAGTCCACTAAGTTCTCATTGAGAGTAGGATGATGGTGCAATGCTAATCCATGGCCATGTGGAGGCTTTGTCTCCATTCCTTTATGCAAACATTTCTATTCTTTGCGGATGGATTGGGGTGTTTCTTCTTCTCTTTTTATTTCTTCTTTCTTTTCAACCTTTCAGGGCTCCAATATGTTGTTATTGTTGCAAACAGGCCCTCTTTGTCTCCTCACTTCATGTTTGGAAGTTTTAGGGGTCGATCATCAATTGCAAGTTCACACTATGGTCCCGTTTAGTAGACAGGACATAGTGGGATTTTAAAAAATTATTTTACTATATCATGTGTTTAGTAGGTGGGATGACTTGGGAAAGAGTTTTCCGGGTCAAATGGGTTGATCCGGGAAAATGGTGGATTTAGATGGATTAACTTTCCCTTCTAAACCTATGGGATTTAGGAAGATAATTGAGTTTTTTGATTAAATTACTAATTTATTCTTTTTTTTGGAGATTTTCTCTTGTATTTTCAATGAAGAATGAAACCTATCTTTATAGTTACAAAAACTCACGTTTCCACCTTCTGTTTTTTTTATTGAACGATCGTCCTCCTCCACCAATATTTTTTCAATGTTACAATGTATGCCCAATAAAGAAAATAAAAGCAAAGAAACGGTAAAACAAAGTCAAACATAGAATCGAAAACTTAAAAACTCAAGCCAGAGTCCTTTTAGCCTTGAACTCTTGTTGATTGCATCAGGCCTGTATATGGCTGAAGTTTTGGAGGTCCAACGAAGATGCCAGGAGTTGATGAAAATAGGGTAGTTTTTTCCGCCCATCCAATGTTTTTGCGGGGTGCACCTTTGAACTCTGTTGTTTGCATCAGGCTCCATATGGCTGTAGTTTTTGGAGTTTCATCAACGATGGGTGCCAGGAGTTGTTTTCTGTGCCATCCAATACAAAAAGTTGGTCCATTTCAGCCCCTAGCTTTTGTATCTGTATCAACCAAAATGCGCACTTCAGCATTAGCTAGGATAATCCAGCAGCAGGCAACAGTATCCAGCAGCCGAGGAGATCATTTGTTCTACTTCATTTTTCGCAGCAAATTCAGTGAGATTGCTCGTCATTCTCTCCCGTTGATGAGGAGCTCAAGGTAATTCCACACCAAGCACCAGAGTCCCCTCGCACACACATAGGAGTAAGATGAAGCTGGTTTCCACAGCAAGCATAGAAATCCCATAGATTTATAAGGCATTCCGTCAGGAGGCTAGTCGTGTATGTTACCTCTGCCGGGGATGAAAGCTAGGAATGTAGCTAATGACCCCGTGTAATTCGAGACTGCAAAGGACTTCATCTTGAAGTCAGGCTAGCAGACGAAGTGATCTAGGGTCCATTCTCATGGCTTTACAACAATTTAGTGGAGTTGGATCTCATTCTTTCCTGCTGATAAGAGGCGCGGGCAACAGATGGAAGCCAGGACTCCGTATAGAAATTGTGATCTCCGTGGGAATAACCCCACTTGGCTAGTACACGAACCAGACTGGTAGTTGCATAGCTAACCGAATCAGATATAATCGTGGTGTCCGGTTCACCCCTTATCAATTCTCTTATGCGGCTATATGCGAAGAAGGACCGTCAGGTGCATCCTTTTCCATTGACATCCTGCAAAAAAGAAGTGTTGCAGTCTATATCCACTTGCACTACAGGAATTTTTCGGTTAATACAGATGCGGATGCCTGCATATATCCTATTCAATCTGGTGTCTTCCGCAGTCTTGGTTGTATAAGTAAATCCAAAGACAAATTCACCATTTTTATCTAGGAGTACACCACTGATACTGTCTTGATCAGATCAAGGCTCCCTGTAGCAAAACGTTTGCAAGCGGGAGAGTCCAGAAGGCAGTGAATTCTTCAGATTTGGTGCCCTCTTTACAATACATTCAGGTGTTGGCAGGTTGAGGCACCGCAACAGCTGTTGTTCCTGTTTGGTGAGAGCACGTTTAAGCACGATTCTCCCCAAGATATCTCGCAGCAGCTGCATTGCTATGAAAGTAGCTTGCGCAACATCCACAGTAGCCCTTGGAAGACCACATCTCATCAGCCAAATACCCCGACATACACTAATTTATTCTTCATTTATAAAACTATCCAAAAATTAATAAAAATTATTCCTAAAAATAATTCGAAAATATTTTTTCGAAAATAAAAATATTTCCAAAAAAAATATTCTGAAAATAAAAAAAATTTCGAAAAATTATTTTCGGAAATATTTTTCTTTTCGAAAATAAAATATTTTGAAAAAATATATTTCAAAATAAAATATTTTTTTCCAAATATTTTTTTCGAAAATAAAAATAATTTCAATAAAATATAATTCAAAAATAAAATATTTTGAAAAAAATATATTTTTCGAAAATATAAATAATTTGAAAATATTTTTT
Organism: Pinguicula primuliflora; assembly: GCA_025802335.1. Taxonomy (NCBI): domain Eukaryota; kingdom Viridiplantae; phylum Streptophyta; class Magnoliopsida; order Lamiales; family Lentibulariaceae; genus Pinguicula; species Pinguicula primuliflora. Next base: position 5,494 of record JAOYMZ010018244.1, read on the forward strand.
TTTTCAAAAAAATATAAAATTTAAAATTCGTAAGGTTAAAATTTTAATTATACTTAAATTTTGAAATCATTCCATAAACTTATTATTTTATTCAAATTTTTTATTTAAGTATGTCATTCTTTGTATTCATTTTATAAATGGGCTCGGGTATGGCGGATTGTCATACTGCCCTAACGAACCTAACGAACCCAACGAAATGTGAAATTTGAGATCGTTACACTTGTATTTGGAAGAATTTTGTTGTATTAGCATAATAGGTTTTATTTGAGTTGTGAAGGTGATGAATGTTTTTTCAAATCATGTTTCTATTGTTTATTTAAATTTATTATTCTATTAAGGATAAAATTGTAAATTTACATAAATTTTAAAATCCTTCCATCAATTTATCCTAGTTACTAAACATGGGATTTTAAAATCCCACTATATCCTAAGTCCCTAAAATCCTACATAATCCTGCGTACTAAACGCAAAATATATTTTCTCATCCCACTAAATCTCATCCTCATATATTCCATTCAGCCTGCTACTAAACGGACCCTATGTGCTTAAGACCATCCCTAAACTTGTTTTCATTAAATGTTCTTTTCTTTCACCTATTCAGCAGCTTCTTCTATTGTTTACGGCTGAATGCTCATTGTGGTTCGTCCCTGATATATTTGTGTAAGCCATGAATCAGCTAGCACCAACATTCCCTCAATCACTTGACAACTAGTGCTGTTTACACTCCCTTCCCTCTTCTTAGCTTTAGTAAGCTAAGAATTTGAAAAATTCTTGTGCACTCTAACTGAAATTGCAACTCGCAGCTCATGCATTTCAACCAAAACTCCCCTAAGAGGTTTAGTTGCATCATCTACAGAGATTTCCTCAAAAGTCATCAAGTGTCGCTAGCATAGCAAGCAAGATAACAAAGTATGCTTTTAGATCAAGTGCTAACATGTAAGATGGACGAATGCTTGCATAGTTGTTCAATAAGACAACAAAGCTTTAAAGGGTACAAATGCTATCAAGTTCAAAGGGTACAATCCCTCACCCCAAATCGATCATGCACTTGCCCTCAAGTGGAAAAATGTAACAAGAACAAGTAACCACAAAAACAATGCAAGCATATACAAGGATTGATACAACCTTGTTCGAAAATGTGACCATAGCTCGCAAATCTTGAATCAAAATCGGGGGAAACTTGTGCTAGCATCTTCCTTAGGTTCTGGCATCCAATGGGTAGAACTCCACACAATTGATTGCTATCTCCAATGGCACAAACTTATGCAAGCTGCCTTGTTTTGATGGAAGCTACAATGAATGGTTAAATAACCTTAGGGAAAGATTTCAAAATTTTAATCTACTCACCTTGGATTGCCTCCAAAGAAGCGCTCCGTTTAGTGTCTGATCAGCTCAACATCATGTAAGATCAATCAAGGAAGTGCACAGTCTCCTTGGTGTTAATGAATCCGGTTCCATTGTATGCCTCGAGTCTTTGGCCATTTAACTTGAAAGTGCCCTTTTCTGATTCTAAAATCTCTATAGCTCCATGAGGTGAGACATTAGTGACCTCAAAAGGTTCAGACCAATGTGAAATCAACTTGCTTGGGAACAATCTCATCCTTGAATTAATGAGAAGCACTTGTTGTCAAACATAGAACTCTATTCTTGAAATGTGCTTGTCATGCCACTGTTTTGTCTTCTCCTTATAGATTATTGCGCTCTCATAGACATCCATCCTTATCCCATCAAGTTCTGATATCTGTAGCATTTGTTTATGGCCAGCTGCATCCATAATCCTATTCAAATTCTTCACTGTGCAAAAGGACTTATGCTCCAACTGCACTGGAAGATGGCATGCTTTGCATACATCAATCTGAAATGTGAGGTATCAATGGGGTCTTGTATGTTGTTCTATAAGCCCAAAGAGCATCAGGTAGCTTGCGTGCCCAGTCCTTTCTTGTTGTGCTCACGATCTTTTCCAAAATCATCTTGATCTCACTGTTAGAAACTTCAGCCATGCCATTAGTTTGAGGATGGTAAGTTGTTGACACTTTGGATTTCACTCCATATTTGGTCAAGAGATTGTCAAACGCTTTGTTGCAAAAATGACTTCCTCCATCACTAATCACCACCTTGGTGTCCCAAATCTTGCAAAGATGTTGTTCTTTAGAAATTTGAAGACAACAGCTGCATCATTGTTAGGAGAAGCAATTGCTTCAACCCACTTGGATACATAATCTACTGCCATTAGAATGTATTGCTGGCCTTGAAGGGGAGGAAATGGATCCATGAAGTCAATTCCCCACACATTAAAGAGTTCAACCCCAAGTAGATTCTGCAAGGGCATCTCATTTATCCTTGAAATAAATCTCACTCTTTGACATCTATCACATTGGTTCACAAAAGCGTATGCATCGCTAAATATGTGTCGCCAATAAAATCAACATTAAAGGATTTGCTTGCGGTCTTTGTCCCTCCAAAGTGTCATCCACACTCCAAAGAGTGACAATGAAGCAAAATGGAGTCCACTTCATCCTGGGGAATGCATCTTCTTATCACTGAATCTACGAAAAACATGTAAAGGTAAGGCTCATCCCATATGTAGTGTTTGAGTTGACTGAAAATCCTCTTCCTCTGTTAATATCTAGCCTCTGGTGGCATGATCTTGCAACTTAGGAAGTTCACTATGTCAGGATACCCAGGGGCTGAATGTGCCTCAACAAACAACAACCATTCGTCAGGGAACTTGTCTTCAATGCCACACTGCTCTAATTGTGCATCACTTGCTTCCTATAGCCTTGATAAGTGGTCAACCATCACACATTTTGTGTCTTTCTTGTCCCTCACCTCGACATCAAACTCTTGCAGTAGGAGTACCCATCTAATGAGCCGTGGCTTTGCATCTTTTTTATCCATAAGGTACTTGATTGTCGAATGATCCATGAAGATAATCACCTTGCTTTCAAGTACATAAGGCCGAAACTTGTTAAATGAGAACACTATGGCCAAAAGCTCTTTTCTGTGGTTGCATAGTTCAATTCAGGGGCACTCATCATCCTGCTTACATGGTAGATAGTTGTCAAAACTTTGTTCTGCCTTTGACAAAACACACTTCCCACGGCATGGTCACTTGCATCACACATTATCTCAAATGGAAAGTTCCAATTGGGGGCTCCCATGACTGGAGCAGTGGTATGCTTTTCTTTGAGGAGCTTGAATGCATTCATACACTTCTCATTGAAGTCGAATATGACCTATTTTTCCAACAATTTGCTCATGGGCCGTGTGATCAAACTGAAATCTTTGATGAACCTTCTATAAAATCCAGCATGACCAATGAAACTTCTAACTCCCCTAACTGTGGTTGGATGGGGCTGCTTGGAAATTACCTCAATCATGGCTCTATCAACTTCAATTCCTCTGTTAGAGATATTATGGCGGAGCACAATCCCTTCTTTCACCATGAAATGACACTTTTCCCAATTCAGCACCAAGTGAGTCTCCTCACATCTTGCTAAAACCAACTTCAGGTTACTAAGGCATGCTACAATTGAGCTCCCAAATACTGAAAAATCATCCATAAATATCTCTATGATGTCCTCAATCATGTCAGAGAAGATAGCCATCATACAACTTTGAAACGTGGTAGGTGCATTGCACAACCCAAACGACATAGTCCTAAATGCAAATGTGCCATAAGAAGAAGTGAATGTTGTTTTGTCTTGATCTTTAGGGGCTATGGTCATCTGATTATACCCTGAATAGCCATATAGTAACAGTAGAACTCATGTCCAGCCAACCTATAAATCATTTGATCCATAAACAGCAAAGAAAAATGACCTATCCTAGCCGCCTAATTGAACTCTCTATAATCCATACAAATTCTCCATCGTGTTATGGTTCTTTTTGGTATGATGTCATGATTTTCATTCTCTTCTACTGTTATGCCACCTTTCTTAGGTAAACAATGCACAGAGCTCACCCACGGACTGTCTGAAATGGGGTAGATAACTCTTGAATCAAGCCACTTGATGATCTCTCTTCTCATAACGTCCTTCATGATGGGGTTGAGTCTTCTTTGTGCAGCCACCACGGTATGGCTTCCCTCCTCTAAAATGATCTTGCGCATGCAAAATGATGGACCTATACTTCTTAAATCAGCCAAGGACCATCCAAAAGCCATCTTGTGGTCCTTCAAGGCTCGAATCAAAGCATCTTCTTCATTTGGAGACAAGGTGCTAGAGATCAGTACTAGCAAGGTGCTGTTTTCTCCCAAAAACATGAACTTGAGATGGGGTGACAAGGGCTTCAATTCAAGCTTAGGAGGTTTTATGAGTCAGCTGACAAGAGGTGGTGGCCTTTGGCCAAGTTATTCATAGGATTTGGCCCTGAAAGTTTCACTTGCACCTAGCCATGAGGTCACCTTCTTAATTGATGGTTCTTCCTGTATCTCTTCACTTTTGGTGGTCGAGCAGACCTCTAACTCATCTTGGAAGAATTCCATAGTGTCCATGGAAGGTTTAGTCACCTCTTGAACCAAATGGTATTGGTCATTAATATCCATCTTCTTCAAGGAAGGGAAAAGATTGAAGATTACTTCCTCATCTTGCACCCTTAGCTTGAGTTCTCCCTTTTGCACGTCAATAAGACCATCTCTTGTTCTCAAGAATGGCCTTCCAAGTATGATGGGGATATTATGATCCTCAGCCATGTCAAGGATAACAAAATCTACAGGGAAATAAAATTTATCTACTCGAATCAAAACATCCTCAACTATACCTCTCGGATGCTTTATGCTTCTATCTGCTAGCTGCAGAGTGATGGTGGTTGGTTGAGCTTATACAAGTCCAAGTTGTTGAAAAATAGAAAGAGGCATTAGGTTAATGCATTTACCTAAATCACATAATGCTCTATCAAAAGTTTTAGAACCAATAGTGCAAGGGATAGTGAAACTCCTTGAGCTTTGGTGGCAACTTGTGCTGAAGAAGTGCACTGCATTCTTCAGTAAGAGCCACAATCTCATGCTCTTCCAACCTTCTTTTGTGTGTCAAAACATCCTTCATGAACTTGACATAGAGTGGCATTTGCTCAAGAGCCTCAGCAAATGGGATGTTTAAGTACAACTTCTTGAATATATCCACAAACTTTTGGAATTGCTTGTCTAGTTTACCTTTGATCAATCTTTGGGGGTATGGTACCTTCTTCATCACCTTTGAAGGGCTGTTAAAATCAACCTCAAGTGTCTCCATTTCAAGTTCTCTTGCTTTAATTGTTGCCTTATGCTTCTTAACAGGTTCTTTCTTCGGTTCAACAACCAACTCCCTTCCACTTCTCAAGGTGATTACCTTGCATTGTTCTCGTGGATTTGTCTCTGTATCACCAGGCAGTGACCCTTGAGGCCTCTCACTTACATGCTTGGCGAGCTGATCAACCTGAATTTCCAGGTTTCTCATGGCAACAATCTGATTTTTCATATGAACTTTAGATTCAACCATGAATTCATCCAAAATCTGTTGGGATTTTGAAGCACTCACAGCTAGCTTGTGGATTCGTTCCTCGGTTGAGCTCTTTGGAGGAGGGGTATTTGCTAGCTAATTCTGGTGCTGAGGGTTCAACACTTACAGATTATTACTCCATGAAAAGACCAGACGATCATGACTTCTCGTGTTAAAGTTTTGGTACCCAGAGTACTCTCCTCGCCTTTGATTGTTCTGAATGTAATTCATTGGTTCCAAGGGGACGTTGCCAGAATGCTTGTTCTCTGCACAATGAGAGAAGTGATGTGCTCCTCCACATACCTCACAACATGGCTGCTGAATGGCAAGAACTTTTGATGAGGTTGTAGGGGCGTGAAGCATCAATTGATCTACATTGGAGTTCATAGTTTTTAGAGAGGCGGCTAGTGTCTCAACTTGATCAAAAACTTTTGCAGCAACAATCCTCCTTGGCATGGCTCTCTCTACTGGCCATCTATAACAATTTAGGGCCAAGGCTTGCAGCAAAGCATAAGCTTCATTGTAGGTCTTCTTCATGAAAGTCCCATTGGCGATACTATCCACATCTATTCTTGTTGCTCTGTCAATATCGAAGTAAAAGGCTTGAACTTGCTCCAATGAGGCAAATCATGGTTCGGACAGCTTCTCAACAACCCTTTAAATCTCTCTCATGCTTCACAGATGGTTTCGTTATCCATTTACTTGAAAGCAGTGATCTCTCCCAGAATCTTGGCAGTCTTGGAAAGCGGAAAGAAGTGAACCAAAAACTCTCTTCTCAAATCATCCCATGTCCTTATGGAATCAGATGGCAAACTGTGTAGCCACTCCCTGGCTTTGTCTCTCAAGAAAAAGGAAAAGAGCCTCAACCTTATAGCTTCTTGATCAATACTATTGTACTTAATGGTGTCACATATCTCCAAAAAGGCATCCATGTGTGTATTTGGGTTGCAACTTTCACCTCCACCAAAGGTTGAGTGGCCTTGCAGCAATTGTATTGTTTGAGGCCTGAGCTCAAAGTTGTTAGCTCGAATCACTGGCCTCCTTATGGATGGTGTGGTTTCAATGGCCGCAGCCAAAGTAAATCCTTCAAATGGAAGATCATCATCACGTGGTATGATAGCTTGTTCTGGATCCGCCATTATCTCAGTCGTTGTTTGTGTTTGAGCAGCAAGCAAAGTTATTCTTGCAACTCTTAACTCTCTCTCACGCTTTGGAATGTTAGTATTCTGAGCCTCAGTTTCGGCCAAGTTCATAGACAACCTGAAAAATCAGAAGCAACACAAGTGTTTAAAAACAAACAAAAATAAAGTCATGTTAGCTTTTATCTTGAAACTAATTATGTTTTCTAACTATTGCTCCCGAAAATGGCATAAAAAACTTAATAGGCTGTTAATATGCAAGTGTACATAGTCATATGCAAATTAAACTGTGGTGAGCATGGGTCATTTCCACGAGGGGCAAGGGAGAAATCCACTAATAACTACAAGAAAGACACTAATTAGCAATAGGCAAATATGTTGTTGAGTACTATTCTAACTACCTTTAAATCTGCAAACAGTCAAACTTAAACTAACATGTAACACTAGAAATACAGGGTAATGAGATTCAAGAACTAAAAATGATAACAACACAAGATCAAACAAGATGTAGATGGAGAAACAATTCTAAGGCTAGGAATCTTGCCACTTACCTAGTTAATCACCTAGTTTAATGATTGCACTTCATTCTCTAAACATCTATGACCACGGGGCCAGGTAGAAACTGCACTTTCTCAAGCTAAAATTCCATCTTCCTAAGGTGTTTGAGGTTTACTTCTCGGTCTCACCCCAAAACGTAATGTGAAAACATAAAAGATTCAAATTCAACCCTTTATAGTGTGTCTTTAGTTTCCTAGGTACTCTCGTCCTAGAAATTCCTAAGTGAGCATTGATTTTTTACTAACAAGAGCATGACATCTCTGCTTTCTACTCTAGCTAAGCATGACACATGAGTTTTGGCCGAACGAATGTGCAAAACATGAAAAATCATTAACATTCATCACAGTTTATGTTTAGTTTTGAAGTGTGCTTAATAAAACCAAATGAAAAGCTACAGTAAGGGCTCATCTTGAGCCTCAGAAACCAAATTTTAATTCATGCAAAAGGCATGAGCCACAATACAAAAGAAATAAGTCGCTTTGAACGTCATTTACAACTCAAAAAATGCAGCAGCAACAAGGTTCTTCTCTTGGATTCAATTCTGGACAATTTCTGTGTGTGGAGTCTTTTTTTCTTCCCGTTGGTCCGTGTGTGTGGCTGCTCTCACCGAAACTGGTAGCTTACTCACTAAGGATGTTTCCCTTGCAAAGAAAATGACCAAAATACCCCCATTTGCTAGGTTAAACCATTCAATAAATAACCAACACTTGCAAATTTCCTTCTCTTGGGTGAATGTGTATCCATTGCCCTTTGAAGGTGTCAAAGACACATCTTTGGTCCAATTGTACCTAAAACAAGTATAATTCATGTGAAATAGTACATTTAGGGGTGAAATGTCAAATGAAATGAATAATGAATATGTGATACAAAATGCACTTATCATTGGTTTCAGAAAACAGTGAGCCATATTCCATACTAACACTAATTTTGAAGGGTCCAATCCATATATCATTCAATCAGTAAAGTTTTCTTTTGGTAGGAAAATAATTTCATTTCACCAACTCTTGAATGTACCGAACATATACAAATTTACACTAAATCAACATATGCTGCTAAACTACTCTATGTTATGAATGCAATCGGGTTTTGCAACCAGTGAGTGATTGTTGTTGTGCTCTTTATCCTTCCTCTCAACTTCAACCAATGAGTGACTATGATTTTCATGTAGTCTTCAATGTGAAGCACATCTTTTGGTTCCAATTAAACGTCGAAGCGCACTCCATTCCGTTCTTTCCAAATCGATCACGCCACAGCTTGCCATAAGGCCTTTCATACCTCTCTGTGTATTGAATCAGGGTGCAAGGTCATGTGTTGCCTCAGGTGTTGTATAAGATTATTCTTGTCGTTGATTGCATTCCTGCCTAACCAGGCATACATATGCGTCCATATCTCTTGCGCATGTTGACATTCAACGAATAAGTGATCAACAGATTCTTGCACTTGTGCACACCAGGTACAGTTGAGTATTACCTCCTCCAGTTGAACGCCTCTACTCGATAGGTTCATCGTTGTTACGATTCGACCACTTAGCAATCTCCAACAGAATGTCTGTATGCATTTGGGCGCGATTCGACCCCATGCTTCAGCTAGTGGTTTGCGATCCTTGTCTTCCTCACTGAGCTGAGAATCTGCTTGTAGCTTATATGCTGATCTAACAGTGTATATACCTAATGTTGATGATCTCCAGATCCATGTGTCTCTTGTCGTTTCCTCTAGATGAGTGCCTATGATTTTATCCTTCACAAGATTCAATCTGTCTATGTCCCAATCTCGCAGAGTCCTTCTGAAGTTGAAGTTCCAATCAACGGTGCCATGTTCGTCAATTTGTATGAGGGATCTACCGTTGCATCTTTGTCCTGTGATAGGTTATATAAATCATTGTATATCAACGCAAGCGTTGCCTCCTCATTCCATTCTGATTTCCAGAATAGAGCATCTTTCCCATCACCCAGTTTGAGTCTGAGGCTTCTGGTGAAACATGATTGCCTTACTGATATCTCCCAAATGTTGACCCACACCTTAGATATTTTATCAGTAATCGTTTGTAGCTTTAGGTCAGTCATCCAGTCTGCAGCAAGAGAGTATTTGGCATGTATGAGCTTGCTCCATAGACTTTCTGGTTCCTTCTTTAGTCTCCACATCCACTTTGCTAACAGAGCATTATTCATCAGACATAAAATTTTCACCCCAAGCCCTCCTTTTATTTCCAAGCAGATGTCTTTCCAGCTATTCCAGTGTATTGGCCTTGCTTGGGTGTCCTTATTCCTCCACAGGAAGGCACTCATCAGTTTGCTCAGCGATTTCAGAACCTGCTTTGGCGCTTTGAATAATTCAATCAGTAAAGTAACTTTTGCGTGTCTAAATATTTTGAAAATAGTATGAACCTGTGTCTTTGTCCCCAATCGGTCGGGATGGCCCGAAAGATGGATGTCTTGATCTTTTCCATACTTCGAAAAAAATAGTATTCACCTATATTCCTCTCCTGGTAAGAGAGGTCGTCTATGGAGCATGGCCAAATTTATCGTCCTTCAATTCCGTTGAGGAGATGCAACTGATTTTCATTAACGTGTAACTCTCAGTCCGTCGAGTTTTAATTAAACAAAGCTACGATTTTACGTGACCCGAAAATCCTAACAATTTATTTGTTTCAAGTTATGAGAAGATATTATAGAAGTTGATTATGTAATTGAGACATTTAAAAAAAATGCTTTTTTAGGTTGGTTGAAGGGGCGTATGAGCCTTGGATCTCTCTACATTTGAGAGTGGGTATGTCTAGAAAGCCATTTTTTAACTTTGGTGGGCGACTCTACACCACTTCTCGATCATCTTCTTCTTATCCCACCCCTACCCTCTCAACCTACCCCATCCATCCCCACTTGCCCTCCCTTCTTAACCACCATAGCCTAAGACAATAATTCCATGTGTGACACAAACAAACACAAAAGCACAAAAGAAACACAGACAAACACAGACGACCGACTTCGACTCTTCTCATCCCACCACCAATAATGGAGAGAGGAATTTAGTGAACTCCTCCTCCTCTAAAGCGTTTTATGGCCATTGCAGCTATTTGCAAGATGAACAACGCGCATCAGGAGGACAGTAACAGCAGCAGCACCAGCAACAACAACAAAGACGATAGCAATAACAACCAGCCACAGCCACAGCCACAGGCGCAGCCGCAGCCACTGCCTGATGACGACCGCCACGAGCACGATGTGGTGATGCCGGGATTTCGCTTCCACCCGACGGAGGAAGAGCTCGTTGAGTTCTACCTCCGACGGAAGATTGAAGGAAAGCGCTTCAATGTCGAGCTCATTACGTTTCTAGACCTCTATCGTTATGACCCGTGGGAGCTGCCGGGTACAGATTTCCATCAAAACCCTAATTTTACTCTGATCGTACTATTTACTCTAGATTGTTCGGTTCGGAGCATTTATTTGCTTTCACGTTTTCTCGTAGGGTTAGATTTCCCATTTCTTTACTGTGTTCTGATTTGAATTCCATGTATTGTTTTTTATTTTATTTTTATTGTTTTCTTCTTCTTCTTCTTTGTGTTCTTATGCACCAAATGCTCAGCTTTGGCAGCCATTGGTGAGAAGGAATGGTACTTTTATGTCCCTCGAGACAAGAAGTACAGAAATGGTGACCGGCCGAACCGGGTGACGACTTCCGGCTACTGGAAGGCCACCGGAGCCGACAGAATGATAAAAAACGAGAACTCAAGATCCATTGGACTCAAGAAAACCCTTGTTTTCTACTCCGGTAAGGCACCAAAAGGCATTAGGACGAGCTGGATCATGAACGAGTACAGATTGCCAATACAAGACACTGAAAGAATACAAAAGGTATAGCATCTTTTGATAACTGTTATCTTTCTTCTTCCATTTTTTTAGATTCATTTCCACGCTTTTGTTTGGTGGTTTACTAGACGGAATTATGTGGTGTTACGAGATATTAACTTATCATTATACCACAATTCCCTCTTAGGAAGTTCATTGATTTTGTGGAAGAAACAATTAATGGATAAAATGTTGAGGGATTAGTTTTATTTTTGAAATTCGTTGTGTGTGTGAAATGATAGCCATAAACCAGCATTCTTGAATTCATAAAGCCTGAGAAATGATTCATAAACATTAGCACGAGAGTCTCATGAAACCTTAAATTTTCATCAACTTTCAAACATTCAAAAAATAAACATTAGTTGATTACAAGTGTCTTATAAGTCTCACATTCCTCTTCTTTGTTTCCTTCTCTTCAGACTGAAATTTCTCTTTGCCGAGTCTATAAACGAGCTGGAGTTGTCGACCATCCTTCCCTCCCTCGCTCTCTCCCCATCCGGGGTGCTTCGTCCTCCAAGCCATCGAAAATCGCCCAAACGGCCCGAAACCAACCCGAGACATCGAACCAACAACACCTTGATAGATTAATTCATGCTAATTATGGAGGAGGAGCCTCACTACAAAATGAAGGGAGGATAAGAGAAACCAGCCAAAGTAGCACAACGGCGGATCGCGCTGTGGCCGTCAATCCGTTATCCCATTTGATAGATGATGATCATACAATGAAGTTTCTCCAATCCAAACACCCCTCTAACTCTTCTTTATCACAAAACTGCTCCACAATCTTTCCCGGTTCTTCATCATCCAACACCATTGATGATCTCCAAAAGCTAGTGAATATTATTGCTTACCAGCAACAAGATTCTTCCGTAGCAAATAATCATGAAACCCCTCAGTTTTCTAACAATGTTGTGATCCCTATCAATCTTGTTTCCCACTTCTCCACCCTGCATCCTCACCCTCAACATCACACTCAGGGAGGTGCTCTCATCCCGGGCTCATCTACAGCCGCGTTACCGGATCGGTTGTGGGATTGGAATGTCATCCCAGAAGGTAGCAAAGACTACACCAGCCTTTTCAAGTGATGACTGATCATGGGCTGATGATATGTAGTAATCTTATTTTTAGGGTTACATTAAGAATCGTGCTGTAGCCAAATGTTAACGTGTATTGTTAGCATCTATTTTTGCTATGTATGCTGCAGAAAATCTTGTTCAAGACCCTTGGCGAAGTAATGTGTTTATTGGTACTGTTTAGGGTTTTATATTGTTCATCTTGTAATTTGTATAATGTAACAGTAGTGAAATGTGTTTGTTGACATTGGAATGGTCTGTTTGAGATAGCGGGTCGCCTAATCCGTCCAGGTGCTGCTTAGATGTTGGACGATCGTCCTCCATTCTATCTACCCGAATTCACTTTAGCACCAGCTTAGGAGTGGCTATGCAGCCTAATTTTATTTGTATGATAGAAGATACAATTATCACAACTATAATATATTTAATTCTTAAATTATTGTGTATGGTTATTTTCAACGGTAATAAGACAGAAAGAAAATTTACTGGAATAAACTAATGACTTGTATAGCTGCAGAGAATCTAGAGACTTTCAGAAAAACTTCTCCCAGAGACAAATTTGTTATGTACATGTCCAAAGTAATCCAATACAATGTCCATGTGTGTGATAAATCTCTTGTCCTCTGTCATGACGTATTTATTACAAGCGGTGGGTTTGAGTTGACGAATAGGGATCGGACCCATCGGTGTCCTTGTGCATGTGTGGCTATTCCTTTGATGCATTTAATTTATTTATTCCTACTAGAATGAAATAATTCAATTATCAAATTCATACAGATAAATCGATGTTAAAGAAGAGTTTGCTCCTGAAAATGACAATTGCTATCAAAAGTTATGGGTTCAAATCTCTTCATTGGCATGACTTTGTCACATATGACTTATCAGGTGTGGTTTACCTCCCTGCTGTGGTAGGATGTTGGATTACCTATCCCGATAGGGTTAGCTACGTTATTAAAAAATAGATAAATCAATATTTTTACCGACAAAGAAGTTCCATCAAGAGCACAAGATGACGTGATTCAAAAAATTATATCTTCTATATGTTCCGGAATAATGCTTGGGAGCCTGAATCTGTCACCAAGCCCAATAAAGTGTTAAACATAATTATTCTCTGTCCCCCAATCCCTTCTTGTGTACCCCTTACTTTCTTTGGAACCAGTTTTGTTAAGCACATCTTTATAATTGCTAGTAGATCTTACTGCAGGACGGGCAATTTTATACCTGGGTGGATCTGACTTGAGTGATGTTTCAGTAGGTCGTTGTTGTTTCTGAAAACGTGCTACATTCGTTCTAATATGATAAGAGCCCATCAAATGTTATTCAAGAATTCTAACATGACCTACACCCCTTCATTGCAGGTGTAAGCAGTGGCGAAGCTAGCATTTTTGGATGGGGTGGGGGTGGG
>JAOYMZ010018255.1:0-18982 GCA_025802335.1 Pinguicula primuliflora
GCGCACGGTGAACCTGTAGCAAATATTTGTTAATATCCAAAACAATATAATTGTATTCGAGGAAATAAAGTAAAATTGTTTTACCATCATGGCGATAAAAGAGAACTGATCATACAGTACACCAATATGCAGCACTGGATATACGGGCCTATAATATGATCGTATATGCCGTACATACCATCCCGCATAGTTGGGCTCCCATCTGCTCATCACATCCACTAAACTCGGAACCTCACTAACATGATGAAGGCGATCCGTCCACATTTGTCGATATCGTCTATTCAGATCACGCCATCCTTCGACACGCCTCACACTATCTATCGCATGTGCGAGTGTCTCACCCACCCTGTCCAATGGCTCAAGTATCGACTGAACGTGTCGAAAATGATGTAGCGCTCACCTTACGTGAACGAACATAATTGTCGGCCTTAACGCACACCTTATCGCCATTGATGCCCATTGTAAACTACCACATTAACGCTTTTGTAAGGTTGTTGCTGCCTAACCAGCGTAGTTAAAGATTTGAGGAACTATGAACTGGTCTCTGGACTCAAAGTGAACTTTCACAAAAGTCGTCTAATCTCTATTAATGTGTCTGACCATATGCAGGAAAATTAGATGACCGTTCTAAGATGCAAAAAGGAGTCTATTCCATTCACCTATCTGGGAGTGCAAGTAGGGCGCGAACCCTAGGCTGGAAAGGATGTGGAGACCGGTCTTGGAGCTAATGCAGAAGAGACTCACTGGCCACGCTAACATGCTCCGAAATTTTGACATCCTATATTAATATAGGGGAATGCTAGGGGACCAACATTTTTGGGACCCTAAAATGTTGTCCCCATAAAAATAGCAATAAACTATTAACAAATTAATTTTATTTTATAAAATATTAATTAATTGATTAAATATTAGTTATTATTTTTATTAATCTTAAAATATTTAGTATTTATGATTTATAGTATTTAGATTAATTTTAATTAATTATACCCTAAATCCTATACCCTAAATATTAAACCATATCAAAAATAAGAATTAATATTAAGGAGGTTCCGCAGCCTAAAAATCTAAACCCTAAACTCAAACCCTAAACTTAAATCCTAAACTCAAATCCTAAACTCAAATCCTAATTTTGTAAACCCTAAACCCTAAACTCTAAAACCCCAAATCCTAAATCCAAAATATTAAACCATATCAAAAATAAGAAATAATATTATGGCGCATTCGCCGTCTAAAACCTCAAACCCTAACAAAACTTAATAAACACTAATAAACCTTAAAAATTAAGCAATATTAAAAATAAGAATTAATATTACGGCTTTAGAGTAATAAACACTAAAACCTAAATCCTAAACCCTAATAAACACTAAAACCTAAACCCTAAATCCAAACCTTAACTCCTAAATGCTAAACCCTAAATTCTACCAACCATAAATGCTAAACTTTATTAAAAATGGTAATCAATATTACGGCGGCTTCGCCGTCGAAAAATAAAACCCTAAACACTAAACCCTAGACCCTACAAAACATAAATGCTAAACTTTATTACAAATAGTAATTAATATTACGACGGCTTCGCCACCAAAAAAACTAAAACCATAAACCCTAGACTTTATAAAATGATAATTAAATAATAAGTAAATCGAAACTATATGAAGTCGCATCTCAAATAAAATTGCACGACACGCTGATAATTACGACAGTCTCCCGTTTTGTCAAACGATAAGCAATTCGTTAGATATTTTAAATTGTACGAAAGATAAAAAGTTTATTATAATAATAATATAAATAATATTATAATTTAAATAAAAAAGAAAAAAAACCCAAAAAAAAAAAGAAAAGGAAAAAAATTGGGCCACTGGAAGACAAACGAGATGCACAAAAAAACTTGCTCCAAATCTTCACGAAAAAAGGAAAATTTGGGCCACGTGCTGTCCTATCTGTCGCTAAAAAATGAGACCCGAATCTTTTGGCCCCAAAGATTCGGGTCCCGAAGCATTTCCCTATTTTAATAGAATGCACCAAGCATTCTCTTAACATCATTCTTCCAAAAGTGTAATCTACCCTCTCCAACATCATTCTTCTAAAAGTGTAATTTACATTAACAATAATGTTTTGAACATCATTAAGTACATTCCCTCCCAACATGATCATTAGCAAAAGTAACTTTATAAAAAATATGTTTTTGAAAAGTAATCTTGAAAAAAAAAAGAATTGCAAAAGTAACTTTTATTTTTAAAAAAAATTAAAAATCAAATATATTTAAGTATACCATAATAAACGCCGATACTAAATTGTTAATTAACATAATTGCACTCATTCCTGCCAACTCCAACCACCGTTACAGTTTTCCGGTCGTCGGAAAATACAAATCAACATTTTTCTTCCATTCTTCTCCATTTTAGGCTCAATTTTTCGGAAACATGCATTAACAAGAGATGGAGAGGCAATCGACGGTTTTAGGACGTGAATAGTGCAAATTTTAAATGGGTTCCATTTTTTAAGGTGCGCCTCATTCTGACTTCTCGCTGATTATGGACAAAATCTTCCTATCTTTAACGGTATTTGCAATTATACAACTACTTTATTCACAAAATTTCCTATCTTAAATAGTATTCTGTAGTTAATTCGATGAATTTTAAACTTGATCATCGGCCAGGAATACAGCCGATGGGCCTGCGTTCTTTCACCTGACATTTTTGTCGGGATTCCCGACTATGTTACTCTAGCAATTTACCTTGTATCACGGCATACAATCTTCTCCCGCCGGACTCCACAAGGGTCTGTGCCACGTACGTATGTCGAGGCATGCATCTCCATGTTATTCCCATCGAGACGAAAGAAGAGAATAAGGCTGCTCATAAATCGCTGCATGAAGTGCCACAATGTATTTTTCATTCAAACTAGTAGAACGACTACTTACGACAAAGATGTTTGTTACAAAATTGATTACCATCACTTGCCGCGCTCATCCATGAATCCGGCATAGGCGGTGATGATGGTGCCAGACTCATTCTTGAAATCCTCGAGTGTGGGGACCACACTCTCCATGAATCATTGGACGAGTCGGAGTATTCAGTGGGTAGCTTATCAACGTCTTCATCGCCTTCATCGTAGTTCTCATTTTCGTCGTCATTGTCCTCCTTAGCATCCTCTTCGTGAACTTTATCGTCATCGTCTTCATCATAATTGTCATCTTCATCGTCGTCGCCATCTTCGTCGTCACCCTGATCCTCCTCCTCATCATCATCATTGCCCTTTTCGTCGTCTTCATCCAAGATAATGATGACTGGAGATAGAGTGGGGACGTCGGCTATCACATGCGTGGGAGTAAGGGTGGCTGCAATGTCGGCTTGCATAGCAATAGGGGCGATTGTAACGTCGGTGTGAGCGAGAGTAGGGGAGGCTGCAACATCGGCGTGCACGAGAGTGAGGAAGACACCGTGTCGTTGTAGATTCGACATTTTTAATTTTGCAAGCTAGCAGCAAGATGAAGAATAGTTTAGGAGGATGAGGTCGGCATTAATACAACACGTCTTTTCATGATCTGCATTTTCTTTTCATACGATTCGACAAAGCAAAATAAACACAACAGTCGATACAATCTCGACTACCCAAAAATAAAAATCATGCTCCAAACAAAGCAATCAACACGACCCCGACCCATTGTGTTTATCTCATAAGAAGCATTCATGCTTCAACTATCTTGTAATAAACACAGCATCCGTAGTTCTATTCAAATCTGACAGTAGGCACGTGACTACACGTGATAAATTCGGATAATGCAGTCGGGCCCTAAACACTTAAACAAACAAATCAATCGATAAAGACGATGACACATCGTGGTTATCCTAGAAGAGACATTCGTGCCCCAACTATAATCACAACATCTGTGATTCTATTAGGGTCTGACGGTACGAGCATTTAGGAACGGTTTAGGGTTTAGGGTTTAGGGATACGTTGTAAACTTGGATATCGCAGTCAGACCCTAAACTATTTAACAAACACAGCAATAGAAAAGACCACAACTAATCGTGGTTATCCCAGAAGAGACATTCATGATCCAACTATCCTGTACAAAGCACAATATACGTGGTAAATCCAGATAATGCAGTCGGGTCCTAAACTATTAATCAAATAAAGTAATCGACAAACTGCGACCCATCGTGGTTATCCAGGAATAGTCATTCGTGCTCCAACTATCCTGTAATAAGCACAACATCTGTAGTTCATTCACGTCTTATGGTACAAGCGTGACTACATGTGGTAAACTCGGATAACGCAATCGAGCCATAAAATATTAAACAAAAAAAGCAATCGACATGACTGTAACCCATCGTGGTTATTTCGGAAGAGACATTCGTGCTCCAACTATATTAATTAAGCACAATATACGTGGTGAACCCAGATAATGCAGTTGGGCCCTAAACTATTAAACAAATAAAGTAATCGACCGCAAATTGTCATGGTTATCCTGGAAGAGTCATTCGTGATCCAACTATCCTCTAATCCATGGTTCTATCCACGTATGACGGTATGAGCTTGACTATACGTGGTAATCCTGGTTACCTCAGTCTGGCCCTAAACTATTAAACAAACAAAGCAATCGACAAGATTGCGACTCATCATGGTTATCCAGAAAGAGTCATTTGTGCTCTAACTATCATGTTAAGAGCGCAGCTATACGTGATAAACCCGTATAACGCAGTCGGACCCTACAAAATAATACTAAACAATCACAATCTGTTAATTATGCTTGGACTCATAATTGTTGTATATAATTCATCAATTGAGGCGAACAATGTATGATTGATTCACATCCAAAACAAGTTGTTCTTACGAGTTATGTAATGAAGTCTCTTTGTTTCCCATTTACTTGAAAATATTGTCTCCAATGTGTCTTAACACCTGATAAAAACTAATGTATTCACACGCATGTTTATCCATTCATACTCGTTTAGCGTGTCAAACAGAGTAATTAGAGTTTATATATATATAGCCATAATTAAATACCTGAATAACATAGTCAAAAAGAACTCGGCAATCGATAATACCATGACACATTAGTGGTTAACTTGGATGAGCCATCCGTGCTCCAACTAATCTGTATTAAGTACAGCATCCATGTTGTTCTATTCACGACTGACAGCTAAGCGCAAACCTGAATATCTAAGTCAGATCCTTACCCTAAACCCTAAATTCTAAACGTAAATTACTTATTTATTTTAATACTTATAAAAAAATACTGCGCGTATAATTTTTTCATAATCTACGCGTGTTGCGTCTTTCCATTAACAGAGCAAGTCTTTTCATATTCTGTTGTGATGTAGAACAGCTGAACAATTATGATCATTCAAAATCTTGTTCTATAAATAGATACAACAACGACAAGAAAACCTACTCCGCATTCGTAACACATGGTTGTCAACGTTGCTTCCTTCTCCGATTCCGTCCCCGTCAGAATAATGCACACCATATTATTACGTGCAGTTATCTTTATCCCGAAAAATAAACCAGCAGCCTTCTACCAATTATCTCCACTCCACCCCACCCACCTCACCCCACACGCACATTGGTATACCAGTGAAGTGGTGCTGGTGTGTCTTTCAGGAAAAAGTGAGTTGTCCCTAATTGACCATGCACGCTCCCAATTTCACTTGCTGCAACTCTTCTAGCGATCCCTATCATGGGGTAGTAAATGTTGGCCAATCAACAAGAAGGTTTTACAAGTTCGATCTACTTCCTTGAGATGCTTCTGATTGTGATCAAGCTCCGTCGTCGAGCAATTCTACCAAGCCCCCCCACCCCACACACACAGATATGCATGTGAAGTGGTGTCGGTGTGTCTTCCGGGATAAAGTGAGCTGCCCCTAATTGACCATGCATGTTCCCAATTTTGCTTGCTGCAACTCTTTTAGTAATCCATATCATGGGGTAATAAAAGTTCGCCTTTCAACAAGAAGGTTTTACTAGTTCAATCTACTTCCTTGGGATGCTTCTGATTGTGATCAAGCTCCTCGTCGAGCAATTCTACCAAGTTTGGAGTCCAACATTGGACAGAAAAGGACGGGTCGTGTCGATTTTATATAATGGATGAAAGGATTGATTAATAATGAGCATAAATCCGTCTTACATAGACATTCGTTCGTAATTCGACAAGTCATGTTGATTTTGTCAAACACATATTTTTGTCGTAGTTAAAAATTTTGAATAGCCAAGTCGGGACTAACACAATTCAATAGACCCGACTGAGACCCGACGTGGTTGACCTGTCGCACCATTTGTGCTCCAACTATCCGTTAATAAACGCAACATCCAAGGAGACTACATTAAATCAATGACTATGCTTGGCTTCAAAGTTTATGTGTTTTCATGCACAATGAATGGGAAATAGCTGGATACCACGTCATCAACGCAAATTATAACTTTAAATAGATGCAACAACACCCATCCATCCTTATCCCCAACATGGTTGCCAACAACTAAAAGAATCTCCCTGTCGAAGTTTGAAATTTCCAGTCAAGCTTCCATTTAGACGAACAAAAGCATGGGCAGATGAGGTGCATTCTTGAATCCAAGATATTCATTTCTCGCAAAACCCAATTTTCTCAAGCATAGCATACAAAAACGACCACTGCACTGAGTCAAAAGTCTTTGAGAAGTCAACTTTGAATAACAGAAGAGGTTTCTTTCCCCATTTGTATGAATGTAGCAACTCATTTGCGATTAGTATTCCATCCATTATCTGTCAGCCTTTGAGAAACTATTTTGATGTCTGGATACTAAACGATGCATGACTGAGCTGAGCCTGCCTACAAGCACCTTTGATAATACCTTATACCCACAACCGATCAATGAGATAGGATGGTAATGTTCCAAGGATGTGGGACTAGATAATTTTGGAGCCAGAGCTAGGACTGTTGCCTCTTGATAACCTGCTTTTTGCATGGAATGCCTTGATGAAGTGTATAAAATCATCCTTCAAAGAACTCCAATTATGTTCAATAAAATAGAAATTAAAACCATCAGCACCAGGGCTCTTTGAAGGTGCACAACTCCAAACCAATTTTGTTATTTATTCTTCTGAAAAATCTGAAGTTAGCATCAGAAAGTGATAACCTATCTGAAGACTCAATATTCAACGTAGGTCAAGGCCAATTTTTTTGATGAAAAGTGTTGCTGGAAATTATTTACCACAGCTGCCTGCATTTTTGGCACTCCTTCTATCCATTAGCCTTCAATTAACAACCCTATGATTTTTGTTCTATTCCTGTTGCTTCTTGTATGGGTATGTAAATATTTTGTGTTTTGGTCACCATCTCTAATCCACCGAGAGCGAGACTTTTGGAATAATAATCTCTCTTTAGCAAGCTTGTTCTTCTGTAATTCAGACCATCATAGTTTCTTTGCTACTATCTCTTCTTCATCTAGAGGACCTTCATCTATTCTCCCATCCAAGACATTCAGCTCAGATTGCAGCTGTATTACCTTCCTGTGTATATCCCCATACTTCGTTTTGTTCCAGTTCTTGAGCTTATCTCTCAACATAGCTTATGTTGCAAAACGAACCCTCTACGCCCTTTTATTTAAAAACTCTGCCAATCTTGATGTATCATATCCAAAAAACCTGGTTCTCACACCAACTATTTTAGGCTAATAATCTCGATTGATTCTCAGTAGTATGAAGTCTTACCAGTATCTCACCTCCTTCGAGATGCACTGTAGTAGCTGTTGTATAACCTTCCTGGTGAAGAATCAGATTCATTGAAGCAAGGTCTAGTATAGGAGAAGGAAAGCCCACCAAGCATTTCGCCAGCCATTTTGACTCCTCTTCCTTCGGAGTGAATTTCATTTTTGCAGCTACAGTGCCTTGCTCAGTATGTGTCTCTTTTTGTCGTGAAACATTGCCAATAGGCTTCACCGGCAAGCTGTTGGATCCCGTTGCTAGGCTCACATATAAACGAAGATCTCCAATTTGAAGCCAATTCAACCTGCCAACTAGCACAGAAATATCAGTATTCAAGGAAAATCAAATAAAGCCATACCTTTTACCATTAGAATCCATCCTGGTCTGAGCGTGAACATCCTTCACATGGCCAAACGTTTTAAATAAGTTCCAGAGTTATTGTTTTGTCCAAACTTGTGGAAAATTAGATATGAAAATTGAAAACGAGTTAGCA
The DNA here is from genome assembly GCA_025802335.1 of Pinguicula primuliflora. Lineage (NCBI taxonomy): Eukaryota > Viridiplantae > Streptophyta > Magnoliopsida > Lamiales > Lentibulariaceae > Pinguicula > Pinguicula primuliflora. The sequence goes on from JAOYMZ010018255.1 coordinate 8,178, forward strand.
CGTAGTTTCTGTATATGGGTTGGCAAGGCTCTCCTGAGGGTGACAACCGCTTTCTTTTTTATGGCTTGGCCATTGCAACCAACTTGCACCCATTCATTTTCTTTTCCAATCAGGGTGGGGGCATATTCTGGATGCTCCACAATCAGTGAAGAGGGCAAATCATTTTCGAAGATATGTATTGTAGGATTATTTTGTGCTTCATCCCCTACAATATTTTGGGGGTTCTGTCCCGCCAGTCATCGCCCGTACCCAACGATATTCATCGGGAATCATTCCGACACTCAATGCTATTGAGGTTCGAGCAGAATTGGGACCGAACTCCTGATTTGCTCAGTGATTTGCCACTCAATGCTCTAGAATTAATTCATCCGTCAATCAATGCTTGTATAGACCAAGCAGAATTGGGACCGAACTCCTAATTTGCTCAGTGATTCGCTGCTCGATGCTCGGAATTGTGGATAATTGGGACCAAACTCCAGATTTGCTCAGTGATTCGACACTCAATACATTGATTTTATGCAAATTTAGGACAAGAGGAAGCAGATTTTGATTGGAAGTTAGGGTTTCACGACGGGGCTGGAGAGGGTTTCTGTTGGTTCACCAGTAAATTGTGTTAGAAATAAAATACTTGACCGTCTTAATGCATTCTAATCTAGTCAATCACTGGAACACTTTTCACTAAACCATCTCCGTCGAAAAAAAACTTTCAAATTAAACAAAATGCCCTTCAACCTCAACACAACTCGAATCTCCTTCAATATGATGCAGGATAGAACCAATGATGTTGTTAGATGACGGAATATATCGAATCCCCGACCAACTGTTCAGCGAGAGTTGCTGAAATATGCACACAAATGACTGCTGTCGTCTGGTGAAACACTACTGCCGATATCATGAATAGTCGGGATTAATGTGGTCTTCTATACGAGGCCATGCATGATCTATGCAGGGGTTCCTATTAGTGCAGTGTTTATCATCAACTTCGTTCGCAACAATCTTGGTGAGTTGGTGACATATTCTGTGAACTTCATTTGATATATTATGAACTTCATTTGATCTATTAAGGAAATGGAAGATCTAATACTCAACATATCATGTCAAATGTTCGTCATATATATACCGATGTCATTACGCAGCAAAAATATGTAATGACATAGGACAAAATAGTGTCAAAAGTATATGGTTCAGCAGTCAGAGTCACTATCTAAGGGGGAGGGGGTGAATCATGCCAGTAACCACCTTCATCACTCCTGGGTGTGGTATCTCCATCTGAGGATGTGGTCACCCATATCCGGAGGCTCCTCCAGACAATGCAGATTGAGGTGGAGGTGATTGAAGTGGAGGTGTTGGAGGGAATGGAGGTGGCAACCCTTGCAGAACGAGGTCCATTTCCCTCCATCATCCTTTCACTTTATCTCGGAAGACACACTAGCACAACTTCACTGGTATACCAGTGGTGTATATGTGTGGGAGGATAATTGGTAGAAGGCTGTTGCTTTGTCTTCCGAGATAAAGATAACTGAACATAATAATATGGTGTGCCTAATTTGGCGGGGACTGAATCGGAGAAGAAAGCAATGTTGGCAACCATGTGTTATGAATGAGGAGTAGGTTTTCTTGTTATATTTATTTATAGAACAAGATCTTGAATGATCATAATTGTTCCAGTTGTTCTACATCACAACAGAATATGAAAAGACTCGCTCTGTTAATGGAAAGACGCAATACGCACAGATTATGAAAAGACTACACGCGCAGTCTATGAAAAGGCTACACGCATAGTATTTTTTTGGATAAGTATTAAAATATATAAGTTATTTGGCTTTAGGATTTAGGGTTTAGGGTAAGGACCCGACTGAGATATCCGAATTTGCGCTTAGCCGTCAACCGTGAATAGAACAACATGGGTGCTTTACTTAATACAGATTAGTTGGAGCACTGATGCCTCATTCAGGTTAATCACAAATGCATCGTGGTTTTATCGACTGACGAGTTCTTTCCGACTTTACTATTTGGGTATTTAATTATGGCTAAGATATGTAAAAACAAAACTCTAATTACTCTATTTAACACGCTAATTGAGTATGAATGGACAAACATGCATGTGAATACATTAGTTTTTATTGGGTGCTAAAGCACTTGTGGGACTGGAGATAATATATTCTAGTAGATTGAAAATAAAAAGACTTCATTACATACCCCCTAAGAGCAACCTGTCTTGGATGTAAATCAATCATACATTGTTCGTCTCATGGTTTATATAGGCATTACACAAAATTTAAACTGTGTAAAAGTGATGAATTATATATCACAATTATGAGTCCGTGCATTAGTGTTATTTTTTTAGAGTCCAATTGCATTATCTGGGTTTTTCACGTATATTCGTGCTCTTAACATGATAGTTGAAGCACAAATGACTCTTTCGGGATAACCACGATGAGTTGCGGTCTTGTTGATTATTTTGTTTGTTTAATAATTTAGGGCCCGACTGAGGTAAACGGGATTACCACGTATAGTCAAGCTCGTACTGTCTGATGTGGATAGAACCATGGATTATAGGATAGTTGGAGCACGAATGACTCTTCCGGGATAACCATGACAGGTTGCGGTCTTGTCGATTGCTTTGTTTGTTTAATAGTTTAGTACCCAACTGCATTATCCGGGTTTACCACGTATGTTATGCTTAATACAGTATAGTTGGAGCATGACTGTCTCTTCCAGGATAAGCACGATGGGTCGCGATTTTGTAGATTGCTTTATCTGATTAATAGTTTATGGCCCAATTGCATTATCCGGGCTTACTACGTGTAGTTGTGCTCGTACCGTCAGACGTGAATGAACTGCGAATGTTGTGCTTATTATAGGATAATTGGAGCACGAATGACTATTCCCGGATAACCACGACAGGTCGTAGTTTGTCGATTGCTTTGTTTGTTTAATAGTTTAGGGTTCGACCACGTTATCCGAGTTTACCATGTATGTTGTTCTTAATACTGGATAGCGGATCACGAATGTCTCTTTTAGGATAACCACAATTAGTTGTGGTCTTGTCTATTGCTGTGTCTGTTAAATAGTTTAGGGTCCGACTGCGATATCCATGTTTACTACATATTATCTCACTCGTACTGTCATTCCTGAATAGAACCACTGATGTTTTGATTATAGTTGGAGTACGAATGTCTCTTTCGGGATAGTTACGATGCATCGCGGTCTTGTTGATTGCTTTGTTTGTTTAAGAGTTTAGGGCCCGACTGCGTTATTTGGGTTTACCATGTGTAGTCACGTGCATACCTTCATACGTGGATAGAACCACAGATGCAGTGCTTATTACAGGATAATTGAAGCACGAATGCTTCTTTCGGGATAAACACGATGGGTCGAGGTCGTATCGATTGCTTTGTTTGGAGCACGAATGTTGTTTCTAGGTAGTCGGGATTGTATCGACTGTAGTGCTTATTCCTTCTTGTTGGATCGTATGAAAATGCAAATCATGAAAATACGTGATGTTTTAATGCCGACCTCATCCTCTTGAACCATTCTTCATCTTGTTGCTAGCTTGCGAAAATAAAAATGTCGAATCAACAACGACATGGTGTCTCCCTTACTCACATGCACGCCGAAGTTGCAGCCTGCCCTACTACTGCGATGCCAATGTTGCAGCTATCCCTACTCCTGGACAAGCCGATGTTGCAGCCGCCCTTACTCCCGCACACGTGAAAGCCGACGTTCTCACTCCATCTCCAGCTGTCATTGCCTTGGATGAAGACGACAAAAAGGACGATGATGAGGAGAATGAAGACGGTGAGGAGAAGGATGATGATCAGGATGACGACCTATATGAAGATTATGGTGGCGACGACGATGAAGATGATGATTATGTTGAAGATGATGATAACGAAGTTGATGAAGAGGATGCTAAGGAGGAGGAGGACGACGAAAATGAGAACTCCGATGAAGACGGTGAAGACATTGATTAGCTACCCACCGAATGCTCCGACTCGTCCAACGATTCATGGAGAGTGCGGTCCCTGCACTCACGGATTTCAAGGACGAGTCTAGCACTATCACCATGGCCTATGCCGGATTCATGGATGAGTCCGACCAGTGATGATAGTCAATAACAAAATTTGTCGTAAGTAGTCGTTCTAGTCGTTTGAATGAAAAATACAATGTGGTACTTCATGCACCGATTTATGAGCTTTCATAGCTTTCTTCTCTTCTTTCCTCTTGATGGGAACGACATGGAGATGCGTACGCAGCATAGACTCTTGTGGAGTCCGGCGAGAAAAGATTATATGTCGCGACACAGGGTAAATTGCTAGAGTAATATAGTCGGGAATCCCGACAAAAATGTCGGATGTAGGAACGCAGGCCCGTCGGCTATATTCCTGACCGATGATCAAGCTTAAAATTCATCGAATTAACTACAGAATACTGTTAAAGATAGGAAGATTTTGTAAATAAGGTAGTTGTATAATTACAAATACTGTCAAAGATAGAATTATTTTGTCGATAATCAGCTAGAAGTCAGAATCATATGCACCTTAAAAAATGGAACCAGTTTAAAATTTTCTCTATTCACAGCCTAAAACCGTCGATTGCCTTTCCATCCCTTGTTACTACATGTTTCCAGGAAAATTGAGCCTAGAATGGGGAAGAACAGAATAAAAATGTTGATTTGTATTTTCCGACGATCGAAAAACCGTAACAGTGGAAGGAATTTGCGGGAATGGGTGTAATTACTTTAGTTGGCAGTTTAGTATCCGCATTTATTATAATAAACTTAAATATATTTAAAAATGGATGTTACTTTTGTAATTCTTTTTGTTTTAATGATACTTTTTAAAAACAGATTTCTCATGAGGTTGCTTTTACAAATGACCCCTTCCTCGCAGCTTCTAATTGGATACCTACCACGCTGAAGCCTTCAGCACGATATGGTATTTTAGCAAGCCTTCACCCCTGACAGGGCATTGAGAAAAATGGATCGACATCGAGCAGCCACAATAGGAGAAACGGCATGGTCAGCTTGAATGCAATGAAAGTTGTGGTGGAGGATCGTTCTTTCAGCTCAAAAATAAGGATTATGGAGAAGGATGGTGCAGAGAAGCTATTGCTTCCACGAATGCATCGAAAATATCAACATTTATTGCGAGTGATGTGACGAAGGGGTCCAAATTGATGTCAACAAGCATGGAGAAATTGAGAGATGAAAGGGTTGAAGGGTCAGAGGTGGGAACGAGGATCTCAGTATCTTCAATTCCATTAATGGTGAGTGGAGGGAGAAGAAGGTCATTTTGCAGTTCACATGTAGACTTTGCTGACTTTTTGTCTTCCATAGTTGTGAAAGTTGTGGCTGTTGATGTGCCATCATTCATGTAGATTCATGCTGTGGACTGTGCTAGAAAAGCTCGGGTAATTCTATACTGCACAAAAACTATACACTAAAAACCCAATAAAAACACTATCACGTGACTTGATGAAATTAGTTAAAAAAATACAACTCAAGGCAAATTTAGTTTCCCGCTATTTTATTATTCTCACGAACCATTCCCGCATTCTTCTCTGTAGACGTACCCCTCTACTATATTCAAAACCATTTTTTGAATCCACCACCCACATATTTGTTTGCAGAGAAGATGGGCGTGCGCTGAGGATTTCTAGGGATTACATTCACAGTTCGTCCAAGACTACTATAAATCCGCGGAACCTGGAAGAGAATTCACAGTCCATCCAAGACTACTATAGATCCGCGGAACCTGGAAGAGAATTCATTCTAAATTTGGGTAAATCATTCTTCTGAGATTCTGAATATTAATCATATTTAGTATTTATCCATAGACATAGTGTGTTGAATTAATCGGTGGTGTTTGGGCCAATTGTTGGGGGCGGATGTGCAGAAAATTGCTTTAAATTGACAATTTGGGTGTTCTGTTTCAATTCAATTGGATTTATGTGTTGATTCCATATTTTTATATAATTATAAGGTTGGGTTTCATGCAAGTACGGTCTTTGTTGTGGTATCCCTTGTTTTGTTTGTTCATTGTTATTTTCATTGTATTGTATAAAGCTCAAGCATATTACAGTTTAGTTTAGTTATAGCTACTGTTCTTTGGTTTTAAACTTTACTTGCATCAGTTTTACAACTATTTGCAGCGTAATGGAGGAGGATGGAAATATACATCATATGCAATATGAGCAGATTTTAGATGATGACCATGTTCTAGATGAAAATATAATTTGGGAAGAAGAGCAAGAACAACAAACAGATTTGGAGGAACCTAAGAAAGGAATGAGCTTTGAGTCTAAAGATCTATTGCATAACTTCTACAAAAGTTATGCTCGGAAAAAAGGATTTGGTGTGATAGTGAAAGGAACCAGGTTTTATAAAGAAAGATGTTACATAGTTTTTGGTTGTAATCGTAGTGGGAGGACTGCAAGAACGTGTCTTGATCCAACAAAAGAGCAGCTCACAACCAAAACCAATTGTCCAGCATCAATTCATGGATGTTCGTATACTGAAAATCTCTGGGTATTGACTAAAATTGTTCTTGAGCATAATCATGATTTGGATGTGGAAAAGGCAAGATTTCTCAGGTGCAATCGATACATCCCTCTAAATGTGAAAATGGCATTTGAGTTGAATCAAGTAGCAGGAATTAAAACTTCGAAGACGGCCAGTGCTTGTACAATCGCAGCAGGCGGATTTGAAAAATTAACATGGACAGAAAAAGATGCGAGAAATCATTTAGCTAGAGTTAGGAGAACAGAACTGAAGGAAGGGGATGCCCAAGCCATGCTAAGTTACTTCAGAAAAATGCAAACAGACAACCCTAAATTCTTTCATACATATGAGCTTGATTATCAAAATAGGTTGAGAAGTGTATTTTGGGCTGATGCAAGGAGCATAGCAGCATTCAAAGAATTTGGAGATGTTATAACGTTTGACACGACTTACTTAGTTAACAAATATGATATGCCTTTTGCACCATTTGTTGGTGTGAATCATCATGGGCAATCGATATTGCTTGGTTGTGGTCTTATCACATCTGAAGACACTGAATCCTTTGAGTGGTTGTTCAATTCTTTTCTTGATTGCATGGGTGGTCCTCCTAATGCTATAATTACTGATCAAGATAGGGCCATGCAAAATGCCATTGCTAATGTTTTTCCAAATGCACGCCATCGTTGGTGTATTTGGCATATCTTACGGAAGGTACCTGAGAAGTTAGGAGGATACAATGATTATGAATTGTTTAAGCCCAAACTTTTAAATGCAGTGTGGGATTCGTTGAATAAAATGGAATTTGAAGAAATGTGGAATAATGTCATTGAGGCATATAACTTACATGACAATAATTGGTTAGTTGGCTTATATGCAGAGAGATCTCGTTGGGTGCCAGCATTTCTCAAGGACACTTTTTGGGCAGGCATGTCTACAACTCAGCGGAGTGGAAGTATAAACGCATTCTTTGATGGTTTTGTGCATAAAAGGACCACCTTGAAAGATTTTGTAGCACAATACAACAATGCCTTAGCTAGAAGAGTCCAACAAGAAATAGAGGAGGATGCTAACAGTTTCAATAAATCTTATACACCGGTGTTGCCATATGGGTTTGAGCGGCAATTTGTGGAAGCATATACAAACAACAAGTTTGCTGAGTTTAGAAATGAAATGAGGCAAGGTGGAATGGTATGCCATAGGACCTTTCTAAAGGATGATGATGGGATTTTAATATGGAAAGTAAGAGAAGATATTGAAGTTAAGGATTCGGAATATAAATGGCTGAAAGAAGTGAACTTTCATATGCCCATCTTCCCTGCAAACAAATATGTGGGTGGATTTAAAAAATGGTTTTGAATATAACCGAGGGTTTTTTTATTTATCTTTCATCTGGATCGAAAGAGAAGAAAGAATGATTTTGGCTTGAATTCTGTCCAAACACCACTGATATCTTCAACCCGCAATATGTGTATCGATAAATACTAAATGTGATTAGTATTCACAATCTTACAAGAGTGACTTGCACAAATTTCGAATGAACACTCTTCAAGGTTCCGCAGATTATAGTAGTTTTGGATGAACCGTGAATGTAATCCCTAGAACTCTTGAGCAAATTATCAATCCTCCTGGATGGGGGAATGGTTCATGAGAAAGCCATAAAATAGCGGGAAAACTGATTTTGGCTTGAGTTCTATTTTCTTATTTCATCAAGTCACGTGAGTTGGTGACATGTCAAAATTTTATTGTGTTTTTAGTGTACAAATTTTGTGTAGTATAGAATTTCCCCTCATATACCCCCTTCCTCCCGCTTCCTTCCCAGCTTCCCGACACCCTGATTTGTGTGCTTTAGTCGCCGCACATCTTGATGACCCTCCTACCTCACGTTTATCCCGGATCCCGCATTTAATCGTTTCTCTTCGATTTTTCTTCTTTGTGCTTAGGGTTCGCCTGTTTGTTGTGGATTTCGCACGTGTCCTCCTAGGTTCCACCCTTCCTGCATTCCGTATGCGTTGGCTCAGCCGTTCACGTGCAAGATGCCTCTGACCACGTATGAGGTTTATGTCTTCATTTCTCCGCTCAATGGCAATACATTTTTTGACCATATAGGTGCTTTATTATATGGTTGTTTTCCTGATTATCATATAGTTTCGAGTTGACTTCAAAGAAGAGCAAAATATTATTTAGGTAATCATGATTTTTGTTATCGAAATCATTGATATATTCTCAATATCTTCAATCCCCTCCGATTCAGTTATGTTTTCATTTTGATGTTACAGGAAAACCTTCTGTATAAAATATCCGATCGCTCCTCTTCGTCCGAGTAACTTGGTTTGCATCCTGTCAACTAACAAGTTCCTGCCATCGTTCTTCATGTTTCAAGACACAGAATAAGATAGCATTTTTTGTGGTTGAGCCAATAAAGTTTAGTTGTCGAGTAAAAATTCAACGTTCTGCTCATTGTTTTTAATTTTCTGCTCATTCTTTTGACCTTGGACAGTTGTTTGCTCTTAAAATTGTATATTTATTCATCTTTCGCCTTTCAAGTGATTCTTTTGACCCCACTTTTTATTATGTATTGAGTTTCCTATTGCTTTGTGTTCATCTTATAGCCACTTTGAATCGTTGTGTGCTAAGTGCTTTTTGTGCATTTTTTTTATTTTTATATTCAATTAACACATGTTTCCATTTTGATATTAAAAGAGAACATTCTGTATAAAAAATTCCACCACTCCTCTTCAATTGTATATATTTATTTAGCTTTCGTCTTTCAAGTTATTATTCTCATCCCTCTCTTACTTATGTACTTAGTTGCTTATTATTTTGTGTGCATCTTATAGCCACTTGGAATCTTGGTGTTCTTAGTGCTTTGTGTGCTTTATGTTCTGTTTTTAGTTGTTCCCGTTACCTGCAATTATCTTGGATTAATCTTTTACACCTTTATTGTTGTTACTATTAGATCGAATTCATATATGTTATGCTGTTTTCAGAAATTTTCTGGTGTGGGATGCTATGTATCGAACAATATTTTTTATGTACCGAATTCTAATTTTGGCTGTCAGATCAACAGTGGACGGCCAGGATTTAAGCACTCATTTAATTTAAGTGATCTAATCCTAGTCTTCAGATCAATACTGGACGGACAAGATCAGAATTCGGTACATAGGGTCAACATTTGAAAATTTTCCATGCTGTTTTGCACTTGCAAATAGCTCTTTTTGTTTTTTTGTTTTGTTCTTTTTTTTTTAAATTTAGTTAACACATGTTTTCATTTCGATGTTATAAGAGAACATTCTATATATACAAATCCATCACTCCTATTGATCCGGACCTGACAACTAACGTTTTTCATTTGGTGTTCATCCTATAACATACAAGTTCCTGCCATTTAATGTTCTTCATATTTCAAGATAATGACGAATAGGAATGCATTTGTTTTTGGAATTGAGTCAATAAATTTTAATTCCAAATTTGAATAATGATTGTAGTTTAAAAATCCACGTTCTCCTTATTATTTAAATGTTCTGCTCATTCTTTTAACTTTGGACAATTGTTTCCTCTTTCAATTATATAATTTTCGCCTTTCAAGTTATTCTTCTCATCTCTATTTTCCTTATGTACTTAGTTACTTATTGCTTTGTGTGCATCTTACAGCCACTTGGAATCTTAGTGTGCTTAGTGCTTTGTGTGCTTTATGTTCTGTTTTTTCAGTTGTTTCTGTTACCTACATTTATCTTGAATTGATCCTTTACACCTTTATTGCAGTTACTGTTAGATCGAATTTAAATATGTTATGCAGTTTTGCACTTGCAAATAGTTCTTTTTGTTTTTTGTTTTGTTCCTTTTTTCAATTTAGTTAACATGTGTTTCCATTTTAATGTTACGAGAGAACATTCTGTATAAAAAAATCCATCGCTCCTGTTCATCCGAGTATCGCTCCTGGTCATCCTAATCTAACAACTAACTTTTTTCATTTGGTGTTCATCCTGTCAACAAACAAGCTCCCGTCGTTTAATGTTCTTCATATTTCAAGATACTTACGAATAAGATTGCATTTTTTTTGAATTGAGTCAATAAATTTTAGTTCCAAATTTGAATGATGATTGTAGGTGATAGCCTCAATTCATATAGCAATTTAGGCCATCTTTGCATATCATTTCATATCATTTTTTGGCCTTAAACATTGCTTTTAGACAGCAAACTTCTATCAATTGTATCAATAGTGACAATTGCAGGATGAATATTACAGAAGCTGAATTTTATGCAGAAAAGAGCTAGAAAGAGATGAAACTGGAGCTATTCG
>JAOYMZ010018265.1:0-18980 GCA_025802335.1 Pinguicula primuliflora
CACCCACAGTTTGCCTTCGAAGGGGGCCCTTCTTCTCTCTCACATAGGTGATCTATTAATTAAGAGTAACCCGCATTACTCCCCTCAGACAACTCCTCTTGGATTTTCAATGCATAAGCATCATTAAAAGCCAAATTGCTTAACCTTTCCTGCGGATAATACTATTTGACATCAGGAATGAATTTTTAGGTTTATCCTGCGGATTCGAATTTACTCTGATATATTCGAGTTTAGTTTACTCCGACACATTCGAGTTAACCCCGACAGTGACTACCAAGGTTGCTACAGGTAGGTTGTCCCTTTGAACCTAGATCTTGGGATCTTCAGTCAACTAGGTTGGGTTTCCTTTGCATCTACTTTATCGTTCTGTCGACATTAAACCCATTACTCTCGATGTTTTTTAATTTGATCTCGATTTAACCATTTGGTTAGCGGATCCGCTATGTTATCCTTTGACTTCACAATGTCTATAGTGATAACTCCAGTTGAGAACAGTTGTCTAACGGAATTATGTCAACAATGTATATGTCTCGATTTACTGTTATATAATACATTGTAGGATCTACCAATTATAGATTGGTTATCACAATGTATATATATTACCGGTACCATTTTTGGCAATTATGGAATATCTTCCAAAAAATTGCGAACCATTCAGTCTCTTCATTACATTTATCCAATGCCACAAACTCAGATTCCATCGTGGATCTGATTATTACGGTTTGTTTAGCTGATTTTCAAGAAATCGCTCCACATCTAATATAGAAAATATATCCACTTGTGACTTTGGATTCATGTATATCAGAGTTCTAACTAGCGTTAGTGTATCCTTCTAATACACAGGGATCTCTGTTATAATGTAACCAATAATTACGAGTATATCTAAGACACCTTAGTACACTTGTGATTGCTTTCCAGTGATCACCTCCTGGATTACTTGTGAATCTGCTCAATATAACTACACTATAGGCTATGCCTGGTCTTGTACAATCCATTAAGTACATCAAACTATCTATCACTCTAGCATATTCTATTTAAGCAATGCACTCTTCTTTATTCTTTGAAAAATGTTGACTCGTATCAATTGGAGTTCTAGCCAAGCTAGAATTATCCTTATTAAATTTGTCAAGAATCTTATCAACATAGTGTGACTGACTTAATATACTATCACTTGGCATTCTCATAATTTTAATCCCTAAAATTACATCCGTCAATCCCATATCTTTCATATCAAACTATGAATTCAGTAAGTCTTTGGTACATTTTACCATTAGATCATTACTGCCCATAACTACCTGTCATCTATATATAAACACAAGATCAGATATCCGTGTTCTATAGTCTTTACATAGACACACTTGTCACACCCATTGATCTTGTATCCATTGGTCATTATGACATGATCAAATTTCTCATGTCACTGTTTGGGTGCTTGTTTAAGTCCATCCAAAGACTTCACAAGTCTACAAACTTTCTTTTCTTGTCCAGGAGCTACATAACCCTCAGGTTGCTCCATGTAGATCTATTCATCAAGATCTCCATTAAGAAAAACAATTTTTACATCCATTTGATGTACTTCAAGATTTTGCAATGCAACAATTGCTAAAATCAATCTTATTGAATTTATTCTCGATACAGGAGAATAAGTATCAAAGTAATCATAGCCTTCTTTTTGCTTGTATCCTTTGATCACAAGTAAGGCCTTATACTTTTCAATTGTTCTAACTGTTTTCATTTTTCGTTTGAAAACCCATTTGGAAGATAATGGTTTACATCCCGGAGGGAGGTCAACTAGTTTCCAAGTATGATTATACATAATGAAATCAATTTCTCCTTTTATGCCTTCTTTCCATAAAGGACCCTATATACAATTTACAACTTCTTTAGGTTCGAGGTTCATTCTTAACCATATAGGCTAGAAAATCTGATCTAAAAGATCTTTCTATCCCTACCCTTTAACTATGTTTGGGCTCATGCTGAGTTTCTACAGTCTCTTCATTATCTTCATGACTACTGTCATTCAAGATTTCTATTGAAGAACTTGTTTCAACTTCTTTGAATTTGTATGGAAATACATCCTCAAAGAACAAAATATTTCTTGATTCCATTATCGTGTTCTTATGAATATCAGAATTTTGAGATTCATACACGAGAAATCTACATGCACTACTATGATGTGCGTATCTAATGAAAATACAGTTCATCATTTTTGGACCTATATTCATGTTCTTTAGTAACGGTGTTGCTACCTTAGCAAGGCACCCCCACACTTTTTAGTATTTGTCGGAAGGTTTCTTTCCTTTCCACAATTCGTATGGTGTCTTTTCAGCTTTCTTATGGGACACCTTATTGATGAGCTCAATTCATATCTATTTTTGAGCTCATTTAGATTAGTGTTGTTCAATAAATTATGCCCTAATCACTTATTTTACACCTTATTTTGTGCTTAATTGTGCTATATAGGTGCACATTGACATTTGGACGTGCTATATGGTGTCTATACTCATAAAGGGGTCAAAAGAGACAAGATTTGGCTATTTCGAGAAAAGGCCAACATTCCCTCCAAATGGTGTGTAGCCATTTCGGGAAAGAAGTTGGAAGTGACTGACATGTCCTTCAAACGGGCGTATCTCTCCAACCAAAGCGGGGATTGGGCTATAATTTCACCAGGAGCTTGTTAAAGAGTCCTTTACAAGTCTTATGTTTACAAAAAAGGTAGAAAATGGGTGGAGGATAGAGCTTTCAGTCGATTTACCCGGAGTGGTATAATCTACGCGCAATGACCAGGCTGTCCCTTACAGCTAGCATATCTCTCAAACCACTTGGGGGATCGATATGTAATTTTACCAGAGTGTAATCTTAGCACTCCTCTACAACTTCTCTTCACACATTGTAAGGATTCGGTGCCGCCAAGAGGGTGATAAACCCTACCTACCGAAAGGTGTCCAAAAGAGGAGTAAGGACATCCATACCCTTACTAAATGAAGAATCTAAGCACAAGGCCGAAGGGGCACCTTGTCTTTGATCAAAAACTCTTGACCTAGAAAGGATTGAGAGCCTCTTTTCACAACACAAGTCGTGGCCTATAAAAGGGACAACCCCTTACAATACAAACGCATTCTTCACTTGGAGGATCCCTTGGTGGCGGCGGAAGGAGTGCCTTCGGGCAGCGAGAGAAGGCTGAAGATTGGCTCATCAACGACCTCCAATGGCTTTGTTTTACATTTCTTTTATGTATTTAGTATCTCATGCCTTAAGCATGAGCTAAGCTTATAGACTTGAGGCTCGGTTGAGCCTCCTCTCATGATATTTTGGATTCGGGTTTTGTAAATGCTTTGTGGATTTTGTGTTCTTTATGTTGAATGCTTGTTGTTTTTATCAAAGTTGAGATGTTTAGGCCGATTTTTTATGCTTTATTTAGGTCATCTCCCTTGGGACCGAAAGGATATGGGGAGATGAGACTCTACTAGCATTCACCTTGTCGCCCTTGGGATCTTTACCCCTAGCTTGCGAGGCCATATTCAAAAGATAGATCATATTGTGATCTTGGTTGGTGTGATGGCACAAATCTTGTTGTCTAGCACATTTGATAGTGAGGCCAGGAGGCAAAATTCTCCTTTTGCTAGAAGACTAACTTGTTGCTTAGCCATAGTGCGAGTTATACTTGGATCCCGTGGTCATTAATGAGCAAGAATGGCATTTGGTGAAGGAACCCGTATCTAGATAGCATGAGGAGGCAAGATGTCTTGTCTTGAGTCATTTCTTTCATCTTTAATTCATCTTATGTCCGGTTGTTATTAGGGTTTTGGGTAGTGACAGCCTTGAACCCTAATTTCAACTCTAGGTTCTGACCTTAGGTAGTTTAGTGTTGATGCTTTGTAGTGTAATTAAACCCTCAACTATCTTCGGTTGGTTTGCATTTAACTAGTGAATTTGGCATGGTTTGAAGCTACTCCTTTGGGAAGAATGACCTCTGCTTGCCAGTAGAGTATTACTTTGACAGTGTGCACTTGCATCTTATCACTTATTTAAAAGGTAATCTGCTGAAAACACAACTTCCCTCCACAACATCGAATAGACCCGAATAGATCAACATCGAGTTCATCACTTCTTTCAGGGTTCTACTTTTTTCCTTTTCGCAATCCCATTGGATTCTGTGGAATAAGGGACGGTGACCTCGTGAATTATTCCATGTTTGGCACAGAACGCACCAAATTATTATACATATTCACCACTAAGACACTTCGAACTATCATAATTTTGTTGTTAAGTTGGTTTTCTACTTCTTACTTATAGAGGATAAATTTCTCTATAGTATCATCTTTACTTTTCATCAAATAAACATAGCAATACCTTGTATTGTTATCGATGAAAGTAATGAAGTATTTATTACCATCCCTTGTCTGAACAAATTTTAAATCACATACATCAGTGTGGATTAATTCAATGGGCTTAGTTTTTCTTTCAATTGATTGGAACGATGACCTTGTCATTTTTACCTCTACACAAGTTTCACACTTGTGTTTGGAATCTATATTGAATTTATGTATGTGATTGAGTTTTATTAATCTACGCAATATATCATAATTAGCGTGTCCTAATATACCTACCATGCCATAGATTAGACGACTCAATCATGTAAACGGAAGAAGTAGTAGCATTTTCATTAACATGAGGCTTGATCTCCATTACATTCATCTTTCACAAGTTGTCATCACATACATACACTTTTCTAATAAAAATTTGTTTGGATAAAATAAGTTTGTTGGACTCGAACACCATCCTGAATCCATGCTGACTTAGTAGTGTTCCAGAAATAAGATTCCTTCTCAAGTCAGGCACAAACAATATTTTATGCAGCTTGACTTCTTTTCATGGAGTCATTTCTAGAAATACAGTTTCAATTCCCTCAACATCAGTAGTGGTGTGGTTCCCCATATAGACCTTTGCTTCAGTTTTCAAGTTTAACTCGCAGAAAGCAGAATTGATACCACATAGATGTTTCGTGGCTCCAGTGTCTAGATACTATGCCTTAGTATTATTATCCACCATCTTCACCTAAGAAATCATAGCACAAAAGTCTATCCCAGGCTCATCCATGACATTTGCTCCATGATTATCTTTGTTCTTCTTCTTGGGCAGTCTACAATCAGATGCCTTGTTCCCAACTTTGCCACAATTGTGACATTTACCAATAAACTTTGTATTCTTGACAACTCCTCCTTTTGATCCCAATTTAGACCCAGGGTTGGGATTCTTGTACTTCCCCTTATCATGCTCAACCACATTAGCTTTGACAGCATTGACATTGACAGTATTGGAAGTCTTTTTGTCAAAACCCTTATTATCTTCTTCAATACGAAGTCTAAGAATGAGATCTTACATTGTCATCTCCTTTTTTATTCAGTTTGAGATAGTTCTTGAAGTTTACCCATCCATGATGTAACTTCTCAATGAACAGAACCAACTTGGATACTTTCACTTTTCATCATTCCTCCAACAATAAATGCATGAAAAATCATCTGAAACTCTTGTACTTGACTTAAGACAGTCTTAGTGTCCACCATCTTGAAATTCAAATATTTGACAATCAAAAACTTGGCACTAGCATCATCAGATTTATACTTGTGATCCAAAGCATTACATAAATCTTTGGCTGTCTTTCTAACACTATACACAGTGTATAAAGCATCAGACAAGTCATTCAATATACAATTCCGACAAAGGAATTCTGAATGCTTCCATGCATCAATTGCAGTTAAGGATTGTTCATCCAATTCATCCTCTCTAATAGTAGGAGGATCCTCCTTCAAGAATCTTGCAAGATTCAATATCATGAGATAAAACATCTTTTGTTGCCACACTTTAAAATTGGATCTGGTAAATTTTTCCAGTTTCTCATTGTGACTCATAAGAATAGATGTCACGTGAGAAGCCATCGGAACCCTCGGAACTGATGTTTCCCCGAGACCATTCTTTCCAAATGAGCCTCCAAGAGTGAGAGCATCCATCGAGACCTAACTTGTCCAAGAGGTTGGTAGGAGGAGTCTTCAACATTGGGCAATCCATCATTGCTTCCTTAAATATTATTTGTTATTTATACAATTCAAGAAACTCAAAAGTTAGTAATCTTGAAAATAGAAATTCAAATAAATTCTTACCAAAATAAAAGAAATTCAAATAAATATTTAAAAAATGTAAATAATAATAAAAATAGATGATATATTGTAATAAATCTAAATCTTAAAGTATACAAATATTTCCATTTTCTAGATTTTGGAAAAATTCCAAAGTATCAAATAAGCTACAACTTTTCTTTTGAATAATCAAATTCTACTTCTTCCTTTTACTTGCATCAATCGCAAATGAAACATGCTTGTGTTGAGCAATCAAACTATAACACCTAATGCATGATAGATCCAACACTTCTTCATAAAGAGAAACGACATGCATTCATCAACTAAGTGATGAGAAAAACGCCTTTTTTCAAGCAATCACGTAAGTGTAGGGACTATCACTAATTCACTATGTCATGGATAAAGATGTAAGTGTAGGGTCTATCACTATGTCATGGATAAAGAAACTAATATTTAGAACCAAACACTCATGCAATCATATTCATATAATGGAAATTGATGGAATCAAAAAAATGATTGTTCTTCCAAGTTTGATTCAAAGTGTTAATCTACACTACAAAACAAACTGTTAGTCCCCAATATAATAAAGAGAAAATCTGTTTTAAAATTGTAAGAATAGTAGTGTAGGGAAATAACAGTTTGATTAACTTTTTACCCAACACCAAAATCTTTTGAGAATTATAAAGAAATCTCTGAGGCTTGTAAATCACAGTTTCCTAAAAACATATTCGCCCTCTCCTAGGTGCTTTGAGAATCTGGACGTCTGTCTCACAAGATACAACGGAGAATGAATAGCTTTGCACAACACTTGCAGTACTATTTCGACGAACTCGAACTGTGTCTTCCTTCTATCATCAAGAACTCAAAACAAATGAGCTCAAAGAAAACTAATGCAAACTAAAAATATTAGATTCAATATCTCTTTTGTGGGTGTTTTCAAACAATGGATGATGTTTATATAGCTTCCAAAATAATTAAGGAGAATTAACACACTTTAAGGAGTGAAAACTCCTCTTCAACTTCTCCACTTAATGGAGATCAATACCCATAAATCTCCCACTTATGGAGATTTATAAGTTACAAATCTTTTTGTAACTTATTTACAATATATATACATAAATATAATATGTATTATATCTACATATATAGATTGTATCTTGAAATGTTTCCACAAATAAATAATATATATAATAATATATATTACTTATAATTGAAATATTTCCACACATACTGTATTTTTTTCTTTGGGGTATCAACATTTCATTCATCCAAATAGCATACATCATTTTGTAATCGTTTATATTCAATCTTTAGCCTTTTCCGATGCTTAAGTGGAATCTCTACGAAATGTATATTTTTTCTAACAATATCTGGGATCGAAGAAATTACGACAACTTCAACGAAGGGTAAGATTAATCGGAGGCTGTTTTTCTTTTTCTTACCGGACTTCTTCTTGGCTTTTTTGGCCAACTCTTGCTTATATGCCTCCATTTCGGATTTCGGGAGTGTCTGCCATGTTCGATCTGTGCCTGAGTCTGGTGGTGAGATCCATGGTTCGGAGTGCGCTTCTCCGGTCACAGGATCCCTTTTTCTGCTCTACACAACTCGTCCGATAGGGAAATGTCTGCTACTGTCGGTAAGACTTAGTATTCTACTGGAAGATTAAGATGGCTCAGATCCACTATTAGATTGATCCCATTTGGTGAAAAATGGTCAAAATTCATCTCATCATCAGAAGGCCGAGAATGTTCCATTCTCACATCATCATCCTCATCATTCTCTACCATGTCCGCCCATCTTCGACCAGCGGGTGGAGCTTGTTGGCAAGCTGCTAGGATATCAACCGGCAGAGAGTGTGCTACTTTTGTCCTTCATCCTTCTCAGAAGCTGCAGTAACCAAATTAAGCGCCTCAATTTCAGGGGTCTCTGTAGGCAAAATGACTTCAAGGAATTCAAGGGTCACTGATTCTGATGGGTTTGTAGGAGCTGCAGGTATAGGAGTCGCAGCCACAGTCAAGTTTTCAACCATGTCTGCAGCGTCTAATTTTACTGCAATTGTGAGAGCTCCAGTATCCACTGAATTATCAGTTGAATCCTTAGGTGTCACTTGATCAACGGTTAACACTTTAGCCCTACCTAGGCAAGGCCATTTCTCATGTGATCCAAGTTGTCTCTTCCAAATAGTTGCTCTCCAACCGTCTTCCATACCCGATTCTTCTGAAACTGTGACATGTGAATGGATTCATGAATCCAAGCAGTAGAGTTTGTGAGAATCTATATTCTACCAAATATCATTTCAGATTGTTGATGGTGTGTTCATCTATCAATATCAATTCTCCAAGCTGTGATGCTATAGTCTCAAACAATCTCTCAGGCCAGAATTGGATTGGCACCCCTCGGATTCTCACCCAGGCAGATCTGGTTGGCTTCCCTTGAAGCAGCTTCCATGGCCTAACCCCATAAGTGCACATTCTAGTTAGTACGATTGTGTCATTCAACAAATGGATCTGAGCCTCAGTATCTGGATTTTTCATCAAAATTTGCGCCCCCCCTCCAATCTGACTGTCGTAGATCCTACGTATCTCGCTTCATGAAGGATGGGACTTAAGGATGCTATATCAAGACAAGGTGCTGGACAATCAATCGGACATGTTTGTAATCATTTGCCCTCTACAGGTATGGGACTGAATTGGATGGTTACCCCTGGTTTTAACTTGCTTGTAACCTATTATGGAGGATTTCTTGCAAGAGCTATAACTGCAAAATTTTCGCTTTGTTGGTTGTGGTGAATAGTTGTAGCTGCAGGGATGGAGTCCTTAGTGAATTTCACAATGAGTTTTGCTGGAACAACCTAGATTCCTCCCAATCGAAGCAATAAAGTGTGTGGATCAATATTCTTGGGGAACCTTACGAAACCATATTTCCTACCATTCTTGTCAAAGTTCATTGGCAAGTGTATATCCAGGACATTTCCATAAGCAGAGAATACTTCATACATTTCACTCAGGGCCCAGGTTACAGGAAAGTTTGTGAAATAATACGAAGTTGTAGAGGCTCGAAGTTTAGCTATTCTACCTCCCTTTGAGCTGTGTGGCTTGGTTTTTGTAGGTTGCGCAGTCTTAGCTGATTCCTCTACAGCAGTTTCGGGTCCTGCAGATGCCTGAGCAGTTCGACCTGCTCGATGTTCTGCTGAGTTTGTGGAGGGTGTGATACCAGAGATTTCTTTGCCACTTCTTGTAGTATTGGCAGTGACAGGAACTTCTAGAGCATGGGCCGTAGCTGGGACATTTTGTCGAACAGTTTCCATGTGTGTTGACAGTGCATTCGGCTGAGCAGTTTTCAGTCCTGTTTGCTGAGAAATCCGGATGGGGGTTCCTTCTGTTGTTGACCAGAAGTATTCAGTTGGGAATGGTGTAAGAGCCACGATTCTTGGAGGAGCAGGCGCCGGTATTGTGGCCGACACAACTGCGGCGGCCATCCGGTCGTCGCTTGGGAGGGAGAGTGTGAGCAAGGCGATTTGGAAATCCTAAGGGTTCCATGTCGCACGCGTGGCGTGCGTAAGCCACATATAACTATTAAATACTTCCAAGTTGATATTTGAATGTGTTATAATACCTTCCATAGGGTTATCTCTGCACCTTTGAAATGAAACTTGTTTCTTACTCGCCATATTGGCCAGCACGCTAGCATCCAAATGGTTCGCCACCTATTACTGCTTTTCCAATATTTCCCCTCTGGAAATGCCATTTTTTACTTATAACCAGACCTTCTTCAGATCTACACTTAGCTTCTATAATCTTCTTCCATAACGTCTCTTTGTCATCTAACCATTTCCAAATCCATTTTTCAAACAATGCCTTATTTGAATCCTCAATTCTAGGTAGTTGGTTCGGTTTAGTAGGTTAGAAAAAAAAACGTTTAGTAGCTTAGGTAGCTGGGTTAGATAAATAAATTGTATTAATATTTATAAATATATAGGATTTCAGTTTTCCAAATATAATAATATTTTAAAATTCTGTGTTCAATTGGCAATAGCTAAGGATATTTATAGTGAGAAATAAGTGGCCTCTTTAATTAAAATAATAAAATAAAAATAATTAAATTTTCTTATGTTTTATTCAATTCTTCAACTAACCCACATGTGTGATTACTCAAATTTTCTATTGGGTTTGGGAAACCTGAATCCAACCTAGTCCCAAATCCCAAATCTCATATCCAACATATATTACGTATTTTTTTAGGTTTAGATGATAAAAATTGCCAAGTGCTTCGTATGATCATTGTTCGTGTGGTCAGTATTTCTTTTAGGTGGTCAATTTTTATCTTGGCCATTCAAATTACATCCGACGATTGACATCGGTTCATCAAAGTGATGAAAACTAACTGGACAAAAACAGAAGCAAACCTCATGAGTCATTCTCTCTTTCTTCAAATCGTGAACCCTTCGGACTTCATCTCGCGAATCGTTCGACAGCCCTTCTTCGCGTATACCAACAGAAGTTGAATCAGAGCGACGCGCTCTGAGGCCAGTGGCGGACCCTTTAGTGGCGGTGGGGGTGCAGGCGTACCCCCTAAAAATTTTTTATACTTGGATTTGCACCTCGTCGCACCCCCTAGTTAGACCACGGGATACCCTCAAGATACACACCCCTATGTGAAGCGCACCCCCTTGGTTCGACTCCAGGATCCGCCACAGTCTGAGGCCCAACTTTATTTCTGGAGGGGAGTCCGGAGTCATTGTACCCATGGGTGTGGGCCTATGGAGGTTTGACCCAATTTGGGTATTATTTATCCAAGTCACCAGAATTTACCTAGTTGGACATGGGGAGTATTGGAATGTTGTCTCATAACGGAAAGAATTATAAACCAACTTAAATAGAAATATGATGCTATAATCAATCACTTTGAGTTCAAGATTTTAACAGGAACTCCTATCTACTTATTTAAATTGGTACAAAAACACACGAGCATCCACGACATCCGAATTTTGAGTGGACAGGTTTTCCAACATTTTGTATTCGGTCAAAACCCCGTGCTAAGGAACAGAAGACAGCTTTGGGGTCTCGATTTCGATTACGTAACATTCTTCATCGCGAATCCGCCTCATTTTCGACGTGAATGGAGCATCAGAATGTTGAATGGTTTTGTTTGAATAAGTTTTTGTAAGGTCTTCTTCTCACGCGTTCAGGCGACAAAAGGGAAAATGCATCGCGCTGAACGGGTGATGAACATTTAAGTCTCATTTTGCCTTCGCGAAATCTGAGCTCAGACGAAATATTTTCACGAATCCTTCTGGATTTCGTGAATCAATTGAGTTGGAATGTTTATTTGTTATGAATTGAGCAGCTGTATGTTGAAAATTTTAGTATGCATGTAGGAATTGCGTTGAAAATTTCAGCAGAATGTTGAACTGGACAGCAGTATGTTGTATTGTTGAAAATGGAGCATGAATTGTTGCATGTAGTGTTTGTCATCCCGATGCGAATTTTAGATTTCTATTGAAGGTCGTTCGGTAAGTTGTTGAATGGAATTTGTTTTGGTTTTTGGCTTATGAATATGTTGATATGAATTGTTGAATGCAGTTTTTTGCTGCTGGTTTTTGGCTTATGAATATTACTGCTGTGCTGCTGGCCTAATGAGGAAGAAGATTCATGCTGCTAGGTTCAGACCTTATGTTTGGGTTTTGCTGTTTTTTGCTGTTAAGTTCAAACCTTATATTTGGGTGCCGCTTTTTTTATGTTAAGTTCAAACCGGAAGTTTAGTGATACTGAAGTTAGTGATGGATTAGTGCTGCTGATTTTTGCTGTTAAGTTCAGCCCCATATTTAGCAGCTGTTGTATTTTGCTGTTAGGTTCAGACGTTTTGTAATAGACGAATGCTGGTTTTATATGATTGATTGTTCAGATTTGTTTGTTTAGCAGCTGGTTGGATCATGTTTGAGACAGAATCTATCTGATCTGATATATTCTTTGAACAACCTTAATCAACTCAAAAACGTATCTGATAAATCCTTTGAACAACAGTGCTTCAACTAATTTCTACAACGAACAACCTTAATCAACTCAAAAAACCTTAAACAATTGAACCTTTGAACAACCACGTAAGACATGGAATGAGTAGTTGCAAAATGTTCTGCTACATTGTTATGCCCCTGGGACCTAGATCGAGTGATTGGACCAGAATATACTCGGCTGGTAGCTTCTTTAGTGATTTCAGCTGGGAAGGAGGCTGCAGAGGGTCTGATGAACACACTGCTCAACACTTCCTCGGTGATATCGCACTGTGTTGTGATAAACTCATATTAGTGAGAAGAATTGAACTCATAACTTTTTAGGGTAATTGTTTATGTCAACTCCTTTCTGACGACTATCAGTACCCGACACCGGGTAATTAAATCAATGGAGTGTCATACACCAGAAATTATATAGCGAACGAAAGTCACACACGAACCAACCACGAAATCCGACCTGTCAGCACCAGCCCCAAAAAGTGTTAAACACAGTTACCCAAGTTAACCAATTCCAATCTGTCACCTGTATTTCGTTTTCTGGCCGTGACTAACTTTTCGTAACCCATATCATTGCCCGTCATCACATGGTGTCCTTTTTTTTAAGGATAGTGCTATTTGTACTCCATTATTTGACCCCATTAATAACCCACATGATGTGCAACAATCCAAGCACAATTAAAAAAGTTGAATAAAAATAAACAATAAAAAAGTGTGGTAATGATAATTATCGCATTATGAGGTTTACTGATTTGAACGCAATTGTCATTGTCATGGTAATGTCGTTGAGAGGATTTGAACCAGTGACATGTGAGTGCATTTATCACTTCCATGACCATTAGATCAATCTCTAATTACAGTGGATATAATTAATTTTTTTAAAACACATAGTGTGTCCTATGGGATTTTTGTGCCTATTGTAAAGATAATTAGCAAAAAATTTGACTTGGATGTGGAAAATGGGAATTGGGGAGTATACAGATAATCACTGCATATATGCAGTGCCCTCAAGGCACTGTGGGATTGATCTATCAGCGTGCTCGCGTAAAAATATTAAACACCGGTCCACCTTTCCCGCCAATTTATGGATGGCACACCAATCCAGAATGGGGTGAATTAGTCACTGCACCGGGGTCAACCGTCAAAGTAGAATATTTCGAAGCAAACATGAAATATCCGCTTCAGCAAGATAAGACGTCAAATGGGTAGTTCATCACAGGAAAACTTCTCCGTTGTGGTTCTGGCGTCGGATCTCGGCATCGACGCGCGGCCATTCTTGAACAATGCGCCGCGTGAGGCGGATAATTGGCAAGACTGCTCATCCCAGCTTCCTCCCGCGGAAGATCAAAACCTAGATTTTTCCGATCTTGATGCGCTCAGCTTCTTCCGCCTCGAGCATGGTTCGGATAAATCAGGGAACCGTATATTTCGCATAGTGGGGAAGAATTTTCCTGGTAATTATTGATTACTGTAAATGTTCGTTGCTTACTGTTCGGGAAGATACACTGGAAAGATTGAAATTATGTATGGGGTATAGAGGAAATAAAGGAAATGAGATGTTTGGAATTACATAAAATTACAATCTTGCTGTATAAAAAAAATCCTGCAGCATTAAACTTGTATTTGTGGGGATAGTATTGAGTTGGGATGATTATAAGAACTGCATAAGGAATTTAGAGTATCTTTTATTAAAAAAAATGTCGTAACGCTTTTTTAATCGTTCACTCTGTTGAACAAAGAATGCTCTTTTTGCTTCTATAGATCACAAAAGTATTACTAGATTTGTTCTGCTGCAATTTGGTGTATAAGAAGGAATTTGCTCTGTTGTCTCGAGGAAAATTGATGATGTATGAGTGACTTCGGAAAATAGCAATCATGTCTCGTTTATGAAACTTTTGTTCATGTATATATGTTTGTCTTAATTCTATTTATGTATACAGCTCCTGTTTTTACTGGAGAAAGGCTGAAGAAATATGTCTCCAATAAGATTATGACTGAGATGCCAGAAGGGCCATTCTGTATTGTATATATGCATAGTGGTGTTCAGAAAGAGGATAATTCCCCTGGCGTTACGATTTTGAGATGGATATATGAAGAACTTCCCGATGACTGCAAAGAAAGGCTTCAGGTTGTTTACTTCCTTCATCCAGGACTAATGTCAAGGCTTGTGTTAGCTACGCTTGGCAGACTCTTTCTAAGTGGCGGGTGAGTAATTTGAATTATCTAAAACTATATCATCATATGGTTACTGCTACTTAAAATCTCATGCATGCAATCAAAATCTCTTTCCCTGGCTTCAGCTTGTATTGGAAAATCAAATACATGAGCCGCCTTCAGTATTTGTGGCAAGATATAAAGAAAGGGGAGATTGAGATACCCGAATTCGTTAAGCAGCATGATGATGTCCTGGAGCACAGACCACTGACAGACTATGGAATTGAACCAGATCCCCTGCATTTGATGGAAATCCCTTCATCAACCGCATATTCATTTGGTCGTTACGAAGCTTGGGCATCAAGAGAGTGCAGGTATTAGAATAACACCAACTCGTTGCCCCTAAATCGCAGCGGCATGTAGAGCCTATATTCAGGTGTAAGTGTAACTCTAGGCTCTGAGCATGAGCTTCCTCTTATGCCATGGCTTGTGATTACTATTATACGTTCCGATGTACTGGTTTGCCTGTTGATAATGATATGAAATCTGGAGTAATTTTTAGTTCCAGAATGTTGGTGTCGAATTCTAATTTGGACCGTTGTATCAAAATTCATCGGACCAGATCAAATGACTCATTTAACTGTTCACTTAAAATACTTTTGATCTGTACCGTTGAATTTTGATCCAACGATCCAGATTAGAATTCGACACCATCATTCGGCACACTATTCAAGACCGGAAAACAATTCATGAAATCTGTGCTTGTTGGAATGATGTCATGATATGTTATTGAAGTTTGGCTGTTTCATTTCAAAATGTAATGTTATAGGTTCTTTTAAGGGTGAGGCTGTGTAATAGCTGCATCAGTACAGTTAATTCAAGCCATCAGCCTCTGGAATTAGTTAAGCCCAGGAAAAAAACATTTTCATCAGCTAGAAAAAAACATGGAAACTACTAACTGCTCTATTAAATATGTGGTCAAGACTCGGGAAAGTTTCACTACCCTTCAGGAAACCACTCATCTCCTTTTAGCTTTAATCTTGGCTTGCACTCCCTTCTTGATTCTCTCTTTATCGCCTGATAGTTATTCCAACACGTGAACTACTGGTTAACTGAATGAGGAATGCTATACGGGACGAAATGAACATAAGAAATTCCTACGAAAACGGCGTGGCTGCATCTTATTCACACTTCCTGTGGTCAGTACTTTTGGAGGGCACCTGCAGATTGAGCACGTGGGATTCGTACGATTTTCTTGGGGTATAGAATTTTCCTAACTGGATACATACATTCTTCCAGTCAGTGTGTGGGGTGGGTGGGGTAGGTGGGGTGGGGGTTGCCTTGGGCTCTTGCACCTAGGCAGTAGGCAACCCCTCCATGCATCTAAATGTGGTCTCCCCCCTGCAAAACACTCATATTATTTCTGTAGACTAGCTATGCATGCATGCATTTGTTCTGATCGTACTATTTTTTTGTATGATTGCTGTATTTGTAGTAGAGTTGTTGGTAGCCCTTGAATGCTAATGTTGTACGATTAGGTTAAGCTTTTATCAGTGGCTTAAGGTGCTTTGTGTACATAGGCTTTTATGAAGCTTTCAGACGTTCTTTCATGTTCTTCTTTTCACTTTTTATTTTATTTAATTTGAAACTTCAACTTATCGAGTTTATGATGTACATATATTGTTGATGCGTGTACGTATTCCAGGGCATACAAAAGAAAAAGCGATTTGAGTTGACAGGATAGGGGAGGTTTGGACTTAAGGAACTCCGCTAGAGTTCCAAATCAAAGGACAAAATTACCAATCAAAAAATTTTCAAAGGACAAAATTAGAGATGTGGCATTGATCTGATCTCCATATTGATAAGATTTTAATACTGAATTAATAATTATCACGTGTTTTGAAGTGTCACATTAGTATTTTGTGATGTTATTGGGAAAAATAGTTGTGCATTTATCATTATACTGAAGAATATATGACAATTTTTTTACTCTTGTGACTTGAGAGAGAGGATGGGAGCATGAGACTTTAGGCCACCTATATAAAAAAAATTATTGATGGTTTCAATTTTGAAAATAGGCAGTGTCACTAATTCAAACTTGTGTTATTGCAGACTATAGTATACGAAATGAGAAAATTACTCTACATTATCACTTTTAACTTGTATTTTCGATTTTATCTATACAAGGGTGGTTGTTCCCTAGATTAGGCACAACATATTAGTTAATTTTCAGTGTTTTTTTATCATTTTTTCAACCCGTGACATTCCTCTCCTCTTTACGTTTTGATTTTGATTTTTCAAGACAATTTTTTTTTACTTTGATATCTCTTTTTCTATGAAGTTGATTTCGAACTATTTACTTGTTCCTCTTGTCATGGTCGGATAAAATACTCGTTCCTTGGCTGATTTACAAAGTTTCAGAGGAGATATATGCGTATTGGTGAGGTGTAAGTCGGTTTCTTTATATATTTAGTAGTGAAATTTTTGCAAAATAGTAACATACTCAGGATTTGCTTTTGTGTTTTAGATTGATCAGCGGAAAAGGCACTGGATATCTTGGAAATGCCTCTGCCTCCCAATGGAAGAAGGAGGCCTGAGTATCAGAAGGCTGGAGAACATAAGTGTAGCAGCAGCAATGAAGCTGTGGTGGCGATATCGACAAGGAGAATCTCTTTGGTCCACATATATGTCGGAAAAGTACAGCAAGGGGATAAAACATAATGAAGCACCAACTGGAATGCAATGCTCTCATGTCTGGAGGTGTTTGGTTTCTGTGAATGATATTATGATACAGCATACACGGTGGTTTGTTGGGAATGGGGCTGCCATTAGTGTGCAGTGAGATGCGTGGCTACAGCAGATTCCTTTAGGCCCCTCAGTCCATACGACGCATGAAGCAGTGAGTGAACTGCTGGAAAATCAGCAGTGGAAACTCCAGGATTCTGAACTTCCTACTTCAATACAGGCGGAAATCAGCGATCTCCCAATTTATGAAAGCAAGGACCAACAAATCTGGACCCCCTCCATGGACAGTCGATTCAAATTTGGCACAGCATGGAATGTAATCCGCCATAGAGCCCCATCTCAACGCAAGTACAAGCTAATCTGGAGCAGCTACATCCCAAGCAAAATGAGTGTGCTTGTTTGGAGAATTCTCTTCAACGCTCTACCGGTGGATATCAATATAAAGCGTCTGGGAGTGAGTATAGCATCAAGATGCAGTTGTTGCCTAAACTCTCCAAATGAGGAAACGGTGGAGCATTTGTCCTCCTATAGTGAACTGACACAATTCTTGTGGGCTACATTTGAGAGAAGGTGTGGACTCCCGGCAGCTATAGTTTCCATGGAAACACGGCTTGCTTTCTAGAACGGGACAGCAACGCAAGGTGTGATAAAAATAGTTCGCAATCTCCTCCCTATCCTTATTTGCTGGAGCGTATGGACCGCGATATGCAGGTGTTTATATAAGGGAGAACAGATCTCATTCCAGTAGGTGGATCAAAACACATCTCAGCTACTGAGGCAGATTGCATCTGCTGCCCGATTAACAAGTTTAGAAACTCTAGCAGAGCAGTCTATTCTTCAGGCTCTAGCTCTTACACTGCCACGGAAAAATGACATTGTGCGTGAAGCCCACCTCTGGAAGGCTCCTGAACCAAGGGAGCACAGTCTCACAATTGTAGTTCACATATCGTCAACAAACACCACCATTAGCATAGGAGGTTTAATCTGAAATCACAACGGTGCCATGATAGAAGGCTTCGCAAGGACCATATCCCCGCACTACAATGCAAGATTGGAATCGGTATATCAAGGCATCCTCTATTGCAAGTCCAGACCGCACCTAAAGATTAGTCTGGAAGATGGACAGGACAAATTTCATTTCTTAACAGGAACGTCGGGTCCCTGGCAGGATCGCTGAATAATCACAAAGATACAAGGACTGCTACAGGAGCACAGCCACATAAATCTTGTAATATCAGCTCGAAGAGCGTACAAGACAGCTTCACTCTGAGCTAAGTGGGGATATGAGTTTGGAGATCACAATTTCTTTATAGAAAGAGGGCTACTGGCGGCCAGACAAGGTCAACTCAAGAGTACTATGAATAGGTAAGTCACATAGATAGGCACATACGGGAGGGAGGCACTCATATTAACCGGTTGTAAAATAAGCAAGTCGGGTGTCGTACTCTTTTTCCTCTTTCGGATTTACCTCTTCCCCATAGATTTGTCGGAAGAGATTTTGAGGAGGCGGGACGATTTTTCCTCTTCACTTAGCAATATCCGGACGGGTAGGAGGTACCCATTGTCAGTCCGGACATATAGGTCATAGGATGTTCAAGGGTAGTTCTCTTTTCTTTCTAGGTCCACTCTTTCATAGGTTGATTTAGAAGGCTCATTTCATGGAGATACTTGGCCGGGGGTCTCTTCGCCAGTCAAGATATGCATCCCAATGCAGGGATCGAACGAGACTCTTCTACAACGGACAAGGCGACTCATCAACCATCAGCAACTAAAGGCCATTGCTCCTTGTAGCAACTGGACACCTCCACAGCAACTGGACGACCACTAGGGCCGGCCCTGGGGTCCGGGATGCCCTAGACGGATGCTCCCTAGGTGGATGCCCCCTAGCCGGATGCCCCCTAGTCGGATGCCCCCTAGCCGGATGCCCCTAGTCAAAT